>VWYI01001439.1:1015-19720 GCA_013399455.1 Anthoscopus minutus | reverse complement strand
TCCTTTAAATCGACCATCTTTCTTTTTTTTTCAGCTGAAAAGGGCTATGGTTTGGAGATTGCTGAGCCCAGGTGATGTTTCCTGTCGTTGCCGCTGCAATAAAAAGTATACTGGGACCTAGGTGTGAGCTTCTTTACTTCCCTGCTTCCGGAATGCCCGGGATCCCCGGTATCTTCCCGTCTCACAGCCTGCAGAGTGCCCGGGATCCCCGGTACCTTCCCGTCTCACAGCCTGCAGAGTACCCGGGATCCCCGGTACCTTCGCGTCTCACAGCCTGCAGAGTGCCCGGGATCCCCGGTACCTTCGCGTCTCACAGCCTGCAGAGTGCCCGGGATCCCCGGTATCTTCCCGTCTCACAGCCTGCAGAGTGCCCGGGATCCCCGGTACCTTCCCGTCTCACAGCCTGCGGAATCCCCGCTGGGGCGGCTCCGGTGCCGCGGGCTTGGCCAGGCTGCAGGACGGAGGCTGCAGTTCCCCAGGCTCAAACTCCGGCCCTGCAGCTGCCCCAGGAGAAGAGGCTTTAAGGACAGAGGCTGGGGTTCTGCTAGTGCAGTGCAGCAAGAACAGCCAGGCTTCGAAGTGTTCAGCGATGGGGCAGAAATACACATTCTGGGGAACTATTTTAAAGCTTAACTATTTCCCAGAGTCAATCAGCTCTCAATAATTTGCCTTTTTTCCCCACCCATTGGTTGATGAAGGGGATTCTACACCTCCCACTCTCAAAGAAATACTAAAACATAAAACCAACCCAAACGAACCCACCCCAGCACCAAGGATCCTTCATAGCTGTCCTTTTCAAGGCAGTCTGGCGAGTTACACAGGAGCAAATAGATCTTCCTGATGGTTCGTGCAGCAGTGCCTTTTCTGCTTGTGCCACACTGTACTGTGTTCTCTTTCCAGGCAGGAGCGTATTGGGAGGTATTTTGTAGGGCAGATAAAAACGTATGCTGGCTCCTCTGCTTAGCCACATGACATTAGACAGGAGTACTTGCATGGAGCAACCAGGTGGACCTATAGGAGAATCAGATGGGGACTAAGACACCACATCTCCACACAGTCCCAAATTTTTGCACTGTGAAGTAAGGTGGCGAGAAGGAAAATGAGAAGCAGTGATGGGTTAATCAGACCAGTGTAAAGAGCACTGTTGCTGCACAAAAAGCTTCAATTAACTTTGCTCCTCAAAATTCTCCAGTTGTTTTGTAAGGGCTACAGGTATCTCAGCTCATGCCTAACAACAGTGCTGGATAAAATAATACCCATTCAGCTACCTGCCTGAGAGCTTGAAAAGAGACTAGTAAGATAGGAGAAATCATCACTAGAATGTTTTTCAGTCAACCTAAAAAGCTTTGCTTCCACTCCACTGCTTCTTCACATGCTTATCCTCACAAACTCTACCCTGCCCTTGGGTCTCTTCATTTACTCCTAGTATTCTCCCTAGGCATATACCTTCATTTTTACTCTCATGGTGCTGCTTCCAGACATTAATGCCTGGGAACACATAGCTAGGGTTCCCAAAGAACCTTAACTCTGCCCCAGAGGCAAAGATTTATGAAAAAATCCTCTCTGTTTAATATAAGCTGGGACCACAAACAACGAAATGCCTCTATCGTAGAGCAACTGCAGAAATTTCAGCCAACAGTTAGCCAAACGTAACCCACTGAGTGCTGTGTTCTTTTATTTTCATATTTCTGATTAGGCAAACAACATAATGAAAGCCTCTCTCCTTATTTTTTTGTAAGACTGCATGAGTCACCACTTATGTAAGCCTTATGCAGGAGTTGGTCATAGCTCCTCTGATGATTCTAAGTCCTGGTTTGCAATTAGTGCAAGGCTTCAACCTCCCTGTTCTGTACAATAAAAATAGGTTCTATCAACTTACGTGTTGTGAGCAGTGTGGCTTTGGGAGCCCAGGAAAAGCTGGGAATCTGTAGGGAACTATGATAGATAGTTAGCTTGAAATTTTAGGCGGATTCTCTGGAGTTCAGCATTGGCATTGCTTTCCCTTCTCCCTCAAATGACTGGATAAACAGTTTGTTGGGTCTGAGGAGCTCACAATCATCTGGCTTTCAGGTATAGCATATGGGCAAGAATGAGGGTATTTATTATATGGCCTGCCATCTTTGATGCCTTTGTGGTGAATATAGGATAGCAATATTGAAAAAGCATGGTTATTGCATGGTATCATTTGTGGGCAAACTTGGCACTTCATTGGGCCAATGCAAATGCACTTCATTGTGCATTTCAGAACTTTATCACATTTGGACTGAAAGGCAAGTCCAACCCTGCTGTTCAGAAAGGAAGAGCTCAGGTCAGAGCACACCCTCCCTTCTCTCAGTTGTGTCACATTAGCACGAACAGTAAGAGCCCATGGGTAGAACAGGTGGGAAGCTGCTTCTTAACACAGCTGTCTGCCACTTCCTGTTTTCTGTGCTGGTTCTGTAGTTCCTAATTTAATGACTTACAACAGGTCTGTTCTTTCTGGGAAAGATTGCTTTTCTTCTCTGTGAATGAAATGATGATGCTCTGCAGTCTTCCCTGTTTTTTTCTAGGCAGGGAGCAAGACATGAGGTGTTTATCTCAGTTCCATAGCAGCTTAGGCCCATTTAAAAAAGAAAAGAGGAATGGGTCTTTCATGAAAGATGTCAAACTCCTCTTTACTTATAGTGGTAGGAGAGGTAGCAAAAGCATGGCCACCAGGACAAGTTAAGAAATACTAAGGAAAGCTTAATCTAAGTCTCAGCTGAAGGCACGGGACTGTACCACATCAGCAATACTGTGTGAAGTAGGAGTGGTGACATCACCCCACAGCCTAGAATAGCAATCCCATGAGGGCTGGGTAGATGGAGAGAGCCACTGAGTTAGTAAGCATTTAGTATATTCAGCATTTAGCCTGAATGTTGGAACATGGACATTATAAATGGCCCTAAGTAGCAGAGTGTTTTTACCATGTATCTAAAATAAATACCTCTCCCATAGGAGATTAACTCCCAAGTGCAGACTTGCCAGCACATCCTGACTCCTAGACATGTGCCCTATTAACTACTTATAAATATTTTTTTAGTATTAGTACTAATTCAGTCCTTAAAGATTTTCAACAAATGCAAGTACTGGAAAAAAGCTAGCTAGGATGCATAATCTGAAATTGTATGAATAATGGAAATATAATTAAAGATAGTATGAACCATTTGGTCAGTGCACAGCATACAGGAGAAGATGCCTCCTTGCCCACTTTTCCCAGTGCCCAATGACTTCTAGAACACACTTTTGTTTTTCTTTTTTTTTAATAAGTCCATAAAAGCCAAGAATTTATAAAAACTGCATGCAAATCTATTTACATTAATAGATCAAGAAGCTGCAAATTCTCCTTAGTTTTCAGGAACTATGTCTTTAAAATTGGGAGTACAAATAAAACAGGACACCAAAACTAACCGATAAGGTGACAACAGCAGCTTTGCTGACTGCTGAATTCCTGGTTTGTTGCTGGGATAAGTAGAGATGCATGGGAACAAGACACTCAAACCAATTCAAATTCCCTATAGCTTTGAAGAAGACAGAAAAATTGGTTTGTTTTTATTCTTTTTCTGACCCGTTTCAAGTCATATCAACAGCAGTTGCAGCCAAAGTTCTTGTTTCACCTTTTTTCAAAAGAAGGAATGTAAGTGAATATAAATGGGATCAGAGAAAGAGATGCTAGGACAAGTCCCATCTTCAAATGCTATTAGGAAAACAAACACAATTCTTGAATTGTCTGCGCTGTCCAATTCTAGCCTCTGGAAAGCCAAGAAGCACACTTCCTGCAAATTTCTACAGACCCTTTATCACTGAGTAAAAACAAGAAAAAAAGCCACTGGAAATCTCTTAAAGTTTTTGGTTTTTTTTTACAAAAAGGAAGTTTGTATTCTTGCATCACCATTCATCTTTGAATATTTGTACTTCCACCTAAAGTAAACAAAAATTTCACAGTGAACAAAAAAAGCTAAAAGTAGCTCAGCTTTCCATACCTTAGAGATAGGAAGGACATTAGGCATATTTAACTATTCCTAGTTTAAGCCATACAGTAATTGCATGTTGCTGCAACAATGTGGTTTTCTTCTCACCTTAAAATTTGCTTGTGTAGCACAGGAGTACCTTGAAGACAGTACAGTGTTGTACTTGGATTTGCTACAAATAACTGGTATTAGAACTTGCCCAACTGTCAAGAAACTAAGTTTTCCCCACCTGTATAGAAAATGAATGACATGTAACTTCTATATATCCTCCAATTATGCCCAAAAATTATTATGGTGAGTAAAATACAGTGACACCCTCCCTCCTCTGACCAACTAACATCCCAGTCTATGCCAAGGAATAAAATTTTAAGTGCTAGGAGGTAACCGGACATAAATCACAGTGAAACATATGAACATCTAATGAGATTTCAATTATAAGTCCACAACATGTGACAAACGTAACAGTTACGGTCGCTTCAGTTTTAAGAAACACCGTAGAGCAAGCACTTGCCAGTGGTGTATGGGACTGTAAGTGGATTGCTGATGGTGTTAATAGGTGCTCTGGAATTTAGTAAGTTTTCCATAATTATCAATTGTCAGTTAACTCAATATCCTGCCACATTTTCCATTTTTTGTGATTAAACCTACATGGCAACAGAATTATTTCCTAAGTTAGTTACACATTACAACAAAATTCTCTCTACTGATGAGAGTTACATAAAATGATTCTGATGCACTTGTCAGTACAACTGAATCTCTCATGCTAACTACTATCATCTCCCCCCGCCCCCTTTTTTTTTTTTTTTTTGATGGCACACTGTGTGCCCTATGATCATTCAAGTAATAAACAGGAAATCAAGGAAGTAGCTTTCTGGAATTTCACAGAAATCAAAGTCTTACAACCCATGGCAATATCCATGGTTCTTACTGTAATAAAAGATCAGCATATGTTCTTCATCCTATTTATATTAAGATTTCTTTTGAAGAAAAGGTGCTGATATTTTGTATTGTTTCATCTATGAGGTAGACGGCACTTTTATATAAATAGTGTAAATCAGAAATTAAGTTAGTTTTGAGCCTGCAACAAGTCCCGCACCACTGACTGTTCAAGGCATTAATTAATTCAGGAATACAAAATATTTCAAAATTTTCAGTCACACAATGCTCCTCTGAGAGGAAACTGGCGGCCAGCTGGACAGAGAGGTGCCTTCACTGATCAAGGATCATCGGAATTCTGGCTTTAGCCTCCAGACCCCTTCCCCGTTCGGGCTCCTATGGAAGGTGCAGATATTGCGCAGCAGCTCTCTAAAGACACAGGAGTGCTCTGCAGGCAGTTTGGACTCAAATTCCTGCAGCAGTTCCCGAGTGCTGGCCTCGCCATCCACGCGGGCCTGGAATGCCAGGAAGTTCCGCAGATCCACAAGCAGTTCATCGTATTCTGTCGAACCCTGCACTGGCACAGGTGCTGGCCGATGATTCTCATCACCCTCATTCCTTGTCTGCTGTGGTAAAACAAAGTGGTTTCTTGCCCTCATACGAGCTAATAAAGATGAAGAGTCCAGAGCACTGGATGATGATTCTCCAGATTTTCCATTGAAGTGCTCACTGGAACTACACTTCTTTATATTTTGTTTCTTTATTGTATCTCCATCCTGCAAATAAACATACAGACGATGGGGAAAGTTGCATTTTGAGGCCTACAGAATCGATTAAACAAAATCTGCCTGTTGTTTAGACTTAAATAACAAACACTATCACTCAGAACCTGGTCATCTGAAATATACAACAAAGAGGTGATGTAATCTGGTCTCAACTTTAGAATTTAGGAAGCAAAAGAAAAGCATTGCTGGTCTTGAGATAGATATGGAAAGCATGGTGCAATTTGTGACTGCTGTATCTAACTAGACCTCACCAAAACAAAAAAATCAAATTCACATGTAACTAAAAATTCTAGAATTCTACATAATCATACAATAAATCTTTATGACACATGTACAGTGTAAGTCAGATTTATCACATAAATCATAACACTTCACATATATCAGCTGTTAAAGCAGGAAGGTTAGCTTGTGTCTCTTACCTTGTGCTTCTTTGCAGGTGATGCACAAGTGGACTGTGAAGAAAGCAGCATGGAGTTTCTTTTTTGACCAAACCGGCTCCTAAAAACACATGAAAGAATTAACTCCATGAAACATCCTTCTCCAAATGACTAGGATCATCTTTCAAAGACAGGTTGGGTTTGTGTTTTAGGGTTCTCAAGAGGCCTTTGCTAAGCTCTCTTCTATTGTGTAACAAAAATGCTTTCTTTGTACTTCAGAACAGACTACCTACACTCGAAATATGCTTTCATGTCTATATTAAATTTGAAGCATGCACATAACTTTGATGCATTTTACTGCAAATACCAAGACAAAAAATGTAAGTCTTTAACATCCTACGCAACTGCTTTGTTTTTGGAGAACTGGACAGAGTGAGAACTGAACTTACTTTACTCCTGATGGTGCACCTGAAAGACCACTCACGCCTGTCCAGGTTGGCACACCAGAAGCAGCTCCCAAACATTGCTGACGAGAGAGTCTTAAGGCTCTCAAGGCGTCCTGGGCCACTCTGCTAGCTTCTGCTTCCTCCAGCACATGATCTGCACTGGAAGCATCCATAATGGCATCATGCTTCATAACACTATGTACCCCTAAAAACAGAGGATACAAAAGGTGAAGGAGGACATCTCTTAATTTATGTGAAAATTAAACACTCACTTTTTAGGTGAATGCCACTATTGCATTTTTCCTTCTTCAGGGTGATTATATTAAGCACATCAGTACAGTAATTTCTAATGAGAGAACCCTCTTCTTTATCAGTTAAGTAATCAATCTGACAGCAAATCACTTGTGGCGTGCTGATGAGGTCATTATTCACAACAGACCTGGCAATTATGTGTGCAAATTGATCATTTCCATTGTTATGGACAAGACAGACAGAAGTGAAACCCTTGTGTAAATGAAGGTTGATTACATCCTGAAAATATCCAGGGGAAACACTGCATATACTTCTATATCTGGAAATACAAATCTCTCTGAACAATTTGTGCCAAGGTAATTAGCAAATTTGTAACTGGAACTAAAGTTAACTGGAATTAAATTTAAACAATGAACATTTTAAGTTACACTAAAGTAACTGAACAAACATGTTTTGTATTGTAGGTCTAACCATCAGTTACTGATCTGCTCTTTCCCTCATTTGCATAGATTTTATATACCTCTCTTTAGTCAGCAGCCAAACAACAAGTGTTACCTGATTTTTTGAAAAGTTTCTGCAAGACATAGTCATCATTTTTCTTTGAGTCTTGCTCTTCACTGTTCTCCCTTCTGTATTGCTTTTGTTTCACTAGATGAGGAATGCGCTTTCCTTCAAATTTGGCATCTTTGTGATGTTTCTTCTTGGACTTATCTTTGTGGCTCTCATGTGACAGCATGTCCACCCTGTGCTTTGTTTTTGAGATACACTTATAATGATTATTATCAAAATGCCCATCTTCAGTTTTAGCATCCTGCTTTTCCCAAGAGCCAGCTGCATCACAAGTAAGGCCAAGATGTGTTCTGGCATCTGCATCAGCTGCTCCACATGCTTCAGCAGCCACCTCGGCAGTCACACATTCGTCATTTTCTGAAGAGCCTGCATTGCATGGCATCGACTGGGACGTGCATTTGTCATCACTTTCCAAGCATTCCTCCTTGCTTTCATTGAATGGATTTACATCAGTAGCAGCTTGTGCATTATCTTTTGTGCAGCAGTTTTGGTCAACGGCTTCCAAATTTCCCTTGGTTTCCTCATTTGTCTCTACTGCTTTAGAAGAAGAATCTTTTGTGTTTGTGGTGGAATAGGGATTGCAAGACTTGATTTTCTTGTGTGAGCTGCTTTCTGCAAGATGGACATCACGTTTAGAAGTGCTGTTATCAGGTGGCTTTGGGACTTGAACATCCGAACCTGTACCTGAGGGATGAATGAAATTAGTAACCATTTAACAAACAATTAAGACATTTTCTGTTCCAAATAGAAAAAAAACCAGGTACCTGCAAAAATTGCACTTGTTTCTGTCCCCTGAGATACATCTGGGCTGTTCAGAGTAAATAATTCATAGAGGTCATTGGATTTGAAGAAGCGATTCTGCTTAGGGTCTTTCAGCACTCTGTTTGTTAAAAATTGTTTGAAGATTTGTCTAAAAAAGAAAAAAAAAGTACTTTATGCATGAAACAATGTCTAGCTATGTTTAAGTACTGAGTACAGTACTCAAACAGAAAACTATAAGCACAAACATTACCCTGCAGAGCAATTAAGCAGTGGGGAGATGATGTTAGTTTCCAAAAGACCGTCTTGAGTTAGTAACTTTCAAACAACCAAGTAAATTGTTAAACACAGGGATTTATTATTTTGCAACAACCCCATAACACAACAGGTAACCACCATCCTGAGATGTCCTATGAGGCATCCCTTAACTAAGCTATAAATAACTTCACAGCTAGAACATTTTTGTCCATTAAAATTGAAAAGCTTGCATATGTAATAATAAAACAATCAGAAAGCTCCTGAAAGAAAAACAAAAGCTTGTTAAAATGACAATATTTTATGGGTTCAATTGATTGGAGGAATCAAAAGCAGCAGAGTAGCTCAGTCTGATAGTGATGACTGGATGACAGCCACTGAAAAGGGGAATCACTTGTGGCTGAGAAGAGCCCACCTGCAGATGACCAAAAGGAACAAATCTATATGAGAACAAAGCTGCAAGAAATCATCTAGTGTTGGTAAAACTGTTTCTGTGCCACGTTTGTACTACATAGTGGCTAGAGCAAAAGTCGTTTTCTTCTGTACATCCCTAAATAAAACTAGAAATCAGTTCTCTCAGTCAGTTTTTATCATATTTTGGTTCTGCTGACATTAAGCAGGGAAACTATTTTTAAATCCAGTGGTCAAAAAACTTAAGGAAAACGGAAAAGACAACATCTTAACTTTAAGGTCCACTGCACTGTTCTGGAAAGTAATGAATTTCTGATGGCCGTCCTGACTGTTAAGAGTCCAATTCCTTGATGCTATCGGTGTTGTTCAAGCAGAAGTGTGCCAGAGGGATGCAAGAAAAGGAACAGCAGATGCTTTGTGTCCGTGTGGCAAAAAAGACTAAAAAAAAAGGCATTCAGCAAGGGTGGGAATTTCATTATTTAGAACTTTTTCTTCATCTGAACTTTCCAAGAGGGCATTTCAGTTCTGAAGAGTGAAGTCTAGACACAGGATTCCTATGTACATTCATTTGGAATTCATGTAAGTGAAGCTAACTACTGAGAAAGCTGAATGGGAAAGCAAACAAAAAAGATCTCATTGAATTTGAAATACAAACACTTTAAAGGCTTTAGCTACATTTTGGAATAAATAACATGAATATGACTGGTAGTTATTGGAATTTAATTCTTTCACTCTAAAATGAATTTGGAATAAAATCAAATTGGGTTTGCACAGTAGTAAATAGATATATGTACCACATACATCTTGATACATCCCAAAGAGAATATAAAGAACTTGATGATTTGAATTTGCATTTCAGACTTGTTGAGTCTGATGTTCTGAATAAGGTGCTCACTGTTTTCTGTCTATGCCTCATACTCTGTTTTACAGTGAATTCTGGACGTGCTGGACACAGCTGCTGGAACAGACTGATAAGGTACATTTAGCCCATGGGTCTTGCTAGGGATGGAGCAGTACAACTGGGAGTGTAGTAAGAGAAAAAGGTTCTCCATTTCTCAGTAGAAACTTTTAAAAGTTTGCCATGATATGACCAAGGTTGAGGATTACAAGCAGTGTATGCACATGTACATGTATGTCACTGTTACACCACCTTGGATTTGCTACAAACATTTTTCTGAGCATGCAGCTGTACCCAAGAAATCATTCTGACTGACCTGTGGTATATCTTCTCCTCAATAGTACCTGCAGTGAGCAGCCTATACACAGTCACCTCTCTCTTTTGGCCTATTCTCCAAGCACGTTCCCGAGCCTGGAACACAAAAGGTTTGGTAAGCACTTGTAAGTCTCTCAAACGTGTCTAAAACGAGAGCCAATGATAACACTCTTTCTAACTTAGCTTGAACATTTCACAAACATTTCATACTTCAAGAAGTGGTATTCTAAAGCACAGGATAACTAATTCAGCAAGAGAGGAAAATTACCTAGAAAGTCTCCAATTGTACCAACAAATCTAGGCAAAAATTATCAATAAATAGATGTTAAAATCAGAACTTTTACCTACTTTATATAGACTTATTCCAGAAGGAAATTTCACAACAGTGCTTTAATACACACCTTTCCTTTGAACTTTTATTCTTTAACTTAATTGAAATCTTTCCTATTAACATATTGAACCAACCACTAATACAGAGCACTCTAAGTCAGATACCTGCAGATCTCAGAGTTACATAGGATTTCTATAAAAAGCTTTTCCTCTCAAACTTGTAAGCACCATGTAACTGCTACATGATTTGATAAAACAGTCTTATCACACCATGAGATAGTGAACAACTAAAAGCTTAGAGCAGCTCTCTAAGGTCACAGCTACGTAATCATTATCTAGTGAGAAAGCCAATTCAAGCAGCATCTGTTCTCTTTTTCTCACCCTGCACTGTCACCACTAACAGTCTTGCCTGTTCAAGAGTTCCCTTCAGAAACATCTGCTTTATGAATGTTAAAAACACAGGCCATTTGAACTGTTTGACTGCACTGTAACTGACTACATGAATCAACAATACTGAAGAGTGGTATAACAGCATATAGGGGATGTGGTGGGAACCACTTAAATTGGCTTTGCCACAGGAGTAATCATAATGTGGAGCTGCACCCTAAGTGACCATTGCTGGGAACAGCAACTTAGGAAAGAGCAACACAGTGCTTTACCACTATTTGAGGAGATAAATGTCATTTCATCTTCTGTTTTATTTCAACTTAGATGGTAAATGGAATGTAATAAATCAAACTCACCTGTGTGTCCACACTGGGATTCCAGTCAGGATCATAAATAATAACTCGGTCAGCACCAACCAAGTTAACTCCAATGCCACCAACACGAGTTGTTAGAAGAAAAAGAAATATGGACTTGTCCTGTGACACAAGAGAGAATTTACTAAAGCAAGAATTTCCAAAATGTAACATTAAAAAAGTTTATTATTTCCTGGATTATTTTATCAGCATTATATCCAGAGATGCAAATGAAGCCAAGAGAAGCAACACATTTCCTTGTTCATCTAGTATTTCCTTTGAAAAATAAAAGTAGTCTGATCTAAATTTCATTTACTGTTATCCAATAAAATTGCTTTTACTCCTTCTCAAATGTGTTTCTTTCCTTAGCAGAAAACCCAACTTAAGTGTGAAATAAGAGATTACTATTTTCCCCTCTCTCACAAAGACAATGGTTTCATTTCACTGAACTCCCCAGTTTTGTGTCTCGAAGTAGCATATTTAAAAACAGAACAAAGGAATGGAAGAACTCAATCATACTCATTAATATGTATTCATGTGTGGGATGGAACATCTCACCTCATTGTATTTTGCTACAAGAGGCTGTCTGGAAGCTACTGCTGTGGTGCCATCCATCCTGAGGTAGGAATAGTTTCTGTATCTCACAAAGACTTCAAGTATCTGCATCATCTGTGGTGATGGAAAAGATTTAATGAAATCGAGACATAAGACTGAGCATCTGTGTGATGAGCCTATAAGAATTTCCAACTGCAGTGACAATCAAAAAACCAATGACAAAAACTTGAAACACTTTCTTAAATGACAGAAAACCAATTTATGTAAATGGAGGAAAAAATTATTTCACAGTGAACGCAGTGGAATATTTGTGCTTGGTTTGGAAAGTCCAGGGCAATAGCTTCAAGGCAATTAAACATACCGGGGGGGTACAGTACCCAAGGAAATCCACAGAAGGAAGACAAAACTGCGAGTACATAGGGAAAACAAAAAGGTCACTGCCTGTACTACTGTCCAGAAGGGATGGATTCTGAGGATCAGACATGCACAGGCACTACACAGAGCATGCAAACTGGCCACCAGCTGTACCCTGAAACACACAGCAGGGACAGCCTGGTAGCAGATGGGTACAACTGGTACAGCTCACACCCACTATATCGAAACCTGGCCACTGCCACAACGCTGTCATTCCAGTCAAGCTTACTGAGTTTGGGAACTGGTCTCTGATTACTCCAAAGACATCAGTAATTTCAGTAACTTTTTCAGTCAGATGTTGATTTTATGAGAAAGACACTACAAAAGGTGGTTCTACTTACAAGTCTTTTGGAATGCACACACACGTTTTAAGTAATAGCAATAGGTAAAACTACAAACAATTAGCTCATCTTACCTGTCTTGACTGAGTAAAAAACAGCACTCTGTGACCTTGCTTGTGCCATATTTTCAGCAAGGATTCTACCACTATCATTTTTCCAGAACGTTTCCAATATCCAAACTGATTTGGATCCTCCGCTTCAGCATCTGGCACACTCTTCAAAATTCTGGGACTATCAGCAACAAAGTCAGGGTGATTGCAAATCTTTCTCAAAGTTGATAGTCCCAAGAGAATCTACAGAACACAAGAGAAAAATATTTCTATTTTCATGACAAATACTTGTATCTTATATTATGTAACTTGTATATGGGTTGTGGACAAGAAAAATAAACAGCAATAGATTAATCCACTCACCATCAATTTTTTTTTATAATGTTTTGATGCTAACACTTGCTTAAGGGAAAGTTTTAGGAAAAACCAGTACAAGAGAAAGTGACTGAAATATGTACTTGTGAGCCTATTCTGGTGACAATGTCAAGGGAATTCTGCAACAATTTCCACACTAGTAAAACAAATCCCTCCCTAGCTGGAAGGTCATAGTTTTCCTACTCAAAAGGAAAAATTCCAGCAATTTGTTTCTTGAAATTATCATGTCTTTCCTTCCAACTCCTATTATATTAGCAGGTAACTTAAGACAGACCTTGAGGATAGTCAGTATACCCACCAGAATGCATGACAACTAAGAATGTATGAGTTAACATATTTGAACAAACATACAAAACTGAAATTGCTACTTTTGATGCCATTTTAGAAGGGTTCTATTCAGTTATTCATTCAATAATATTCCAAGTGTTGTTTACACTTCTGAATATTCCAAAAAATGAACTAGCTTGAAAGAGAGAATCCCTCAGTCTTTTAGCACTACAAGCTGGATGAGCCTGCCCATAATGGTTTGTTTTTACAATGTTGTTTTCCAGCTGGGATTTGCTGTTGTTATCACAGACTATCTAATAAAAGCATTGACATTTACTGTTCAAAATTTTCAGATCCCTAGTAAATACAATAGTCCATTCTGTAACATCTTTGAGAAATTTCTGCAGATAGCCTTGTACAAGACACCTCTAAAAGAACAAGCTCATTAAAGTAATTTTCACTGGGATAACTAAAATGGCTATGCACTTGAAAAACACTTGTCCATTATACCTTTGTGAGATCTGGAAAACGAAAAGAAGTCAAAACAGTAATAAGGTCAATGTGTTCTTTGTATGGGACTGCAATATATGTGGGCTGTGCTGACCATACAATTGACTGGAGCCACTGGGCATGCAGGGAGGATGGATTTCCCAGTTCACAAGAATAACACATTACAGCCAACACATAATACCTCTCCTCCTACAAACAAGGGCTAAGAAGGAAGGGAGACACATCCATCGCATGCATACAAACATCAAATGAACCAGATGAGTGCAACGTAGGAGTCCCAGGGAACAGCAGATTCTACACAGGCAGCAGCAGCCAGCAACTGGAACTGTACCCCAATACACCTTTCACTTGGCCACAGCAATTTCAACACTTGCATTGTGAGGATAAAGGCAGAAGATGTTGAGATGTGAGTACTAGTAAGACAGTAACAAGGATATCTGCTAATTGCTCTGCTTTCTGTTAATACTGTGAAATCATCAACTGTTGCATAACGAAGTTATCACACCTAACCATACTCTCAGGATTTGCTACACTTTTCCTTGGCTTCACTTGGGCAATTAGTTAAAAGCATGCATACAGTTACCTACAACAGGTCATCCAAATAGCCAGAATCTGTTCCCAAGATCACAAACACATTGTGAAGCTCATTCCAGTCCTACTTTTATCTGGTCATGTTACTACACACGGATCACTAATATATTTGATCTGTAATAATATGGATCAAATATATTTCATCTAACATTTCTGAGAGAAAAACCAGACAACTACAAAAGCGGAACAGCTATCATTGTGTTTGCTTCCTTTACTGCCCAAAATTCAGCCAGAAGAATGCAAAGGCCAGTCCATGATTTTATCCATCAAACCCTACCTGTCATCGTTATTAATGCCCACCTGCATGTCTCCATTGAGAATCTGGTAAACTTCTTTAGAGTTGATGTAATTTTGATAGATTTGACGCTGCTCCTCTGTCAAACGGCAGAAGAGGACCTACAAAACAAACCAACCACTCAAGCCCAGCCTGTATGAATTTTAGAATTTTACCATGTACTACAATGAAACTACAATGAAAGGTATTTGACATACTGAAATACTAAGATACTGCATAGAAATCACTAGAAGTAAATTTAGAGCATGAACATGACCATTAAGATGAGTTCCATGAGGTTTTATGTGCTCTTTCCCAATAGTTTGATTTTCCACTCAAATCACTTTCGTTTTGGTTGGTGCTGCCTTTTTAAAGTTTTAATGAGGTAACTGTGCAATGTTAGCATTCTCTCAAAGCTATATTTATAGGAAACTCTTTCCATTGTATGACTGTTATATCCCTTACAATTTGCAAATTCTTAGAAGTTTAGCAGATGTGATCTGCCCTGTCCTTTAGACCTTAAGCATGAAATATAATGTCTTCTCAGGTGCTCTGATGGGCTAAAATGGAACAAAATCGCTTCCTTGCATCCTGCAAGGCACCTAACATTATGCTCTAAATCAAGCTGATGTAGTGTCCTGTAACTGACAAGAGGAAAGAATCAAATTTGTTTAAACTGTCTGTGATCACACTCTTTAGATTAAGGAGCCCAGACTCTTTAATATCTAGACATAGAAGAGTAGGTTAAAAATAGTATAAAGAAACCTTAAAAATTGGTTAAACAAAGATCATTAGGCTGCATATACACAGTATGGCCTACTTCTTTATTATGTATCTTTTGGTACTGTCTTACAAAGACTAACATGTCTACTTTTAGAGGGAGAAGACAGGAAAGGAGTCAGGACAGAACATGAAAGCCTAAAGCACTGCAACCTGAAGAAGCAGCTTATAATTACTACAAGTGAGTATTTGTAGGAATTTCAGTTACCTAATACTTTCAACCTCCTCTACTTTGAATGAAAATGTTTCATAAAGAAACATACCACTTGTAGTAAAGCAAACAAGTTTCACACCACAAGGCTAGTATTTTGAAAATTTATTATAAAGCATGGGCCAGCTAGCTTGCAATATGAACAACTGTCAGCAAGTATTTCTCTATTACTTGCTGCATAAATTAATCTTTCTACGACAGGAAACAATGCTGAATTGTTTCCTGCTGTACAAAAGGAAACAGACAGACAACTCATTTCAATGCACTTGAGACCAAAGAGGACAGTATTAAGTAGCTCTGACTACACTTAATTTATCCTTTACTTTTTAGATAAGTGAACTCATACAGACCCTGCAAGACAGCAGTAATTTAATACTCAGTAAAATGGTGAAAGGATATGAATCTTGAAAGCTCTGCACCTTATCTTTAGTTAGAACAGCATTTTATCTGCTAGTAGCACAAATTATTTCAAAATTTTCATGAAAGACTGAGTTTTGGGGAGAGAGAGGACTCAGATCTAGTAGTGAAAATAAGCAAACCTGTTCATTTTTATCTGGAAGCGAAAGGCTCATTTTTACATCAGCCTTCATTCTTCGCAGCAAGTAGGGGTTTATGGTGTCCCGTAGCACACAGGCACATTTGTATGCAGTTTTTACCTGAAAAAAGGAAGAAAAGGCACAAGTTGTATTTTGATTCTTGATATTAATTTTAGCAACTAGCAAAATCACAAAATTAGCAATAGAAAAATCCTAATAAAATAAGTTGGCTTATTTTACATGGATCTATAGTTACACGTTCAACACAACATGAATTGAAATAAAATCGATGTTAGCAACAGTAAAATTGAGTAAGGCTTCCTTAGATACCCCAGATTTCTCTTTAAAAGACACCAAAAATAAGATCTTTAATTTAGAAACCAAAGAAGGAAGTGAGAATAAACCTGTAAAAAACCAAGATCTTCATGAAAAAGTGCTAATATATACACTGAAGATCAAAAAAGAAGCCTGCAGCAATGGTGGTTACCAGACAGTAAGTGAAGATTAGTGCTCACTTGAGACTTTAAAAAAAAATTGGTACAAGAAAATCCCCATGATCACAGAAACTAAAGGTCACTCTGGCCCTAAATGGAGCATATGGCTCTATAAAGGGTAATGGATGTGAGATAGGTATTAACTGTAATAATGGCTAAAACTACCTTAATTTGTCTTAAAGTAAAGCAAACAATATAATAAATTATTGATATATAAAACCAATTGAAAGGCCAACTTAGTAAAATATGTATACAAGGAAAGTACTTAAAATTGTAAAGAGAATAAAACTTTAGCAATGCATGCAAGACATTACAAACAGTAGTTAAAAGGATACAAGTTTAATAGCATTTCTATGAAACTTAGTCTGCAGATTATGATGCAGACAATTTATTTACTATCTAGTTAGAAAAATATTTAAGCTGTCATCAATACTGAGAATCACAAAGATTAACAGACACTTATTCGGAATAATTTACCAAGTAATTTTTTGCTTTCAAAATTAGTTTATCTACACCCAGACTTCCAACACTTAATTTAGCTTTTTAAAATAAAAACTGTTTTCAGACTGGATTTAAGGATTCCTCTTACTGCATAATTTGCCAAAGCTTGACAGCAAACAGGAAAGTACTATTTAAATACATCAAGATATGGGATCAATCACCTCCCACTCCGATTTGTTTACCTTCATATCAAAGAATACTTCTAATGACTTAAACTTTAGGGCTTTTGACAGGAAAACCATGTATATAAGCTGCACTCCATAAATGAAATTGTCTCAGCTGAATGATTTTTTTACACAACCAGCAGTAATACCCACACAACCCTTTTTGGTTAGTGTCTGGAACAGACAGCATTATGTACATTAAGAAGTCAGACTAGAAACAACAGGAAACAACTGGAAAACTTTCCTTCAAGCAAAATGATATTTTGGATGCATTTACCTGGACAGGAGAGGCATTGCAATATCCTCCCATGGTTATCGGGACAGAAAACTGCTCCATGAACACAGGTAGTGTTCCCAGTTTTCCTGGGAATATAAAGTCAAAGAGGGACCAGAGCTCCTTTAGGTTATTTTGCATAGGGGAGCCAGACAAGATGATTCGATGGGGTGTGCGGAACTATTAATAAAAACCACAAAACCAAAAGAAAGTTATTTTCATGGTTTCTGGTGTATCCTGCCTCCTGTCTCAGAGGATATTCAACTTCACCATCAATAAATTCTCATGTCAAAATATGTGGCCTCAGACTCATGAAAAAAATAGATTTCTGCAATACACTGTTCACAAACTGTTAGCAGAAAATTCACACCAGTAATCTGACATTTATCACTACTTGTAAATTACTATGCAATTTAAAATTCCTAGGTTTTTTTTCCCCTTTTACCATACTTGTGTAAATTTACCCATGTAAATTGATTAAAAGTATTAAGTAAGTTAAATAGTGGAATACAGATCATTGTGATTTATGTTTTTATTCTTTATTAATGATCAAACATATATTTTTATGACAGGCTATTAGATATTGGAACCTCCCTCCAGAGCACTATAATTTATTTTTTGGAAAGTACCTGCTTGCATGCAAGTGTGACTGCAGCATTTGGATTTCGGATTTTGTGACCCTCATCCAGAATGACATAGTGCCAATCATACATGTGGATGTTGTCCTGCATCAGTCGAATGTATGAGTAAGACGTAATTAAAATTCCATGGCATGAAGCAATTTCACGAATTAGTTTCACCTAAAAACAAAAGGTGTACGTTGTCAGACAGAATCCTCAGACCTACACACAGAGATCTGCTGTCCAAGGTACATATAAAAAGTATTATAAAAGCATATCTATGATTTGCTTCGCAAAGAAAATAAGCATATGCAAGATTTTGATTATATGATTCTTAGCTCATCTGTCAAAGAATGAAGCACTTAGCACTGTGTTATAGCAAATCAGAATTTATCAAAAGCCTGGTAAGAATAAAACTGCTTTTTATTTTCAATTTTTTAAAGGCAATGTCTGAAAAAAAACCCGTTGAATTTGATGAAGGTAATAGGTTTCTTCAAGTTCTCCTATATTCACTTCACAAATCCAGCTCTGTGTATTGCAAGCAAGATAAAGAATGTCAGAGGAAAATTAAACAAGTGAAATACTGAAAAACAAATATAAAAATCTATTTGTTTAATCCTAAATTCTGTCTAGGATTAATAGAGCTGCAATCAGTCTTCAAATTTTGTGCTTCTCTTATAAGCTTTAACCTTTCCCCAAGTTTTTACTAGCCTTCAGAGCTGCAAGTTATGTAGGGCAGGAACAA
>VWYI01001438.1:44013-55236 GCA_013399455.1 Anthoscopus minutus | reverse complement strand
ACTCCGTGAATATTCTGTTGGTCTCTTTTATAATTTTAGGTTTATTTAAATAAAGTAGTTTAATCTTCTGTTAAGCAAAGATGTTTTAGTGATTTTGTTATCTGAAATGTTTAGCATATGCTGAAGAGTTTTGAAATCTCTTTTCTGGTTTTACTCTGTTGCTGTGTAGGGTAGAAAAGCACTGGAAAGCAGGCATGAAAGAAAGGTCAGTAGTTTTGCATCTGCAATTCTATATTTGCACAGGTTGCTAGGCAATGTGAGAAAATCGCTCTAAATTGCAAGTGTGTTTTCAGACATAATTATTTAAAAGAAAACTGTATTTAGTGATATACTTCAGTACAATTACCTTTAATGCTACTAATCTTTGACAATTATTAAATTAAATTGATATTATACAGTCTGCATTTACTTGGTGGGACCCTCCCTAGAAGGATCAGCTTGTATTTTTGTCATACCATGATAAAAATTTCTTATTCCCTATTTGAACATAGGAACTTTTTTGCATTTTTTCCCTCAAGAGCAATTGACTGTCATAATACATGTCGTCAGAATTATCTGACTGGAAGAATGTGCCTTCTTCTACTTTATGGCTGCTGTTGAAACAGAAAGCATGATTCTGGATGGCATTTGGCAGGTGTAAGCCATCTAATATCTTTTTGATAAAGACTGAGGGAAGGCTTTCAAAATATTTACAAACTATAATACCAATGTATTTGGCCTGAGCTGTATGGGAAGGGAATATTGAAAGAACCTACAAATGCAAAGGATAAGGAAAAGACTGGAATCAAAGGAGAGGATGCTGCCTGCCCTGGGGCATTGTTAGAGGCTCTGCCTATGCATATTTGGAAGCACAGCGACTCAGCAGGGCTGAGGTGGTGGGGCAGAAGGTGAACAAATTTTTTTTTCTTGCTCACAGCATCATTTCATATTTTGCATAATGGATGAACATGGAGACACACAAGATCTAAATGCTTTGAATTCTGTGCTTCATTCCAGAATTTCTGACTCTGTTGTTTGCAATGAAGATAAATTCCTTTAAAAGTAAAAAACTTGTAACAGTGAGGGAAAATGAACTGTTTTTTAAAATTATATGCTAACTTGCTGTATCAATATTTTACATGAATAACTAGCTTTAAGAGGAGAAATTAAAGAATAAATTCAAGATTTTTGTTTCTATAACATTAAACAGAATTCTAAATGTTCATTTTGTCTTTTTTCCCCTCTTAATAGATTTATTTGAAAAACACACACACAGATGTATTCTGCTAATGACCTGGATTCTGCTCATTATAGTTAAATGTCATCTGAGATAAACAGTCCCTTATGAGTCCTCCCTGTTGCAGCCTGGAGGGGTTCAGTTAATGCTCTATATCTTCATCTCTCAATGGCTCATCTTAAATCAGTTTTAAGCAGAAAATCTGTGAATATGTGAAATGCTTGTGTGGCTACATATAGGTAGAGTTTTCAAGAGTTTGAGATTATGTTAATATAATCCAGGAGATGAATATATCTTTTCCTAGCTCACCTGGTCACATCAGAGGGCACAGTTCAGAAAATTGACACCAATAGGCCTTGAAAGGTAAACCACCTAAATCATGCAAGTATTTGCATAAATTATAAATGAAGCATGAGTTTAGTTATTGGAAAAATAAAGATGAAGCAGAGGTAAACATCATAATGTGTTCTACTAAATGGCAGAAACTATTTTTAGAGTAGGAAAATTTTAATAACAATACAAAGGAACACAAAATGACACCTCAAGTCTAACATTAGGCTTTCTTAAAATGACAACAATGAAGAGAAACCTGGTTGCTCTGGCTCTCAGGTCCCCGGGTGACTAAACTCTTTTTCAGCTAGATCTTATTAGTATAAATGCAAAAATAAATATCAGTAATGTTTGATCCTCTAAAATAGAGATTAGATATTGCAATCATGGTCAGCACAGTTTTACGAACCATTTAAATTTAATTCTCTGTGAAAAAAGTAGAGTTTCCTCTCCAAAATAACTTCCCTGCTATTATATAGAAGCGTTTTAATTGTTTGATATTTCCATTAAGAGACAGACTAGTTCTGTGTTCATGTGCATGCTTGTGTGCATGGATGCAGTGCTGTGCAACAGCAATGTGTACTCACAATACTTTTTTGAGGCAATGTGAATGCCTTATTCCTATCAATGACTGGAGAGGGCTTCAGAGGGCCATCTGGGTAAAAAAGATGTGCAATAGCTGTTCCTACAGCATCATGTGAGGCTACATTGATCATTCCATTTATTACATAAAATGCCTTTAACTGACTGCTTATACTGGCACTCAATAAATAACCCACATTTTACTTTGGTTTGATAAATTGTGTCATCAGCCATTTGGAAAGGCATGATCTTTTGGAAGTTATTTTGTGAAACTATGTTAGTGTATTGTAGTGAATTCTGTGAGAATTCTTCACTGAGGTTTCTGACAACATGGTCTTTTCCCAATAAATTCCCTGGAGGTTTTTCCGAATATTAAAACAGTAAGAGTAGTATATGTAAAATAATTAATAGAGTGAAATCAGTAGGATAGTTGAGAATGCAGAGAAACAAAAATATATTTCTTCCATTTGTTGTAGTGTAAATCACATTTCTAACACTACTTTAGCAAGCTTTGCTATTTTCTGTATATAATACAGTATTACCTTTTTGTAAAAGAACAATATTATATTCAACATACAGAAAATATTGTAGGGTCTTTACAGATGTAAATTTTGACCCCAATTACGTAATAATATCTTAATACTATATGAAAATTGAGCATTTACTTCCTCATCAGCCTAAGTTAAACAGGTCTTTGCACCACTTCTTTCCTGTAGGTGAATAAGAAAAGTGATTGTAAATGAAAATCTGAAAGAATCTAAAATGTACAGCAGTCAATAAAGATCAAGGAGAATCAACTTCAAAATGGAAACACAATCAAGACACAAAACAGTAATATTTTCTGTCTTCTACTTCTTCATTTGGAATCACTAATACTTTACCCTCATGTCATTCAGTACCACATCTCTTATATACTCTACATAAAACATAATGTAAAGACTGCTTTTCATTACACACTTCTATAGTAATAGTGCTTGGTACAGAATTACTGGGTTACCGTATATAGTGAAATTAATCTTTTTAATTATAATTATATCTAATTATAATGTACTGATCTAATGATAATGTACTGATCTAATGCTTTATCCATACTTCTTGTGTATTTATTTCATTTCAATGACTTTAAGAAAACACTGGAGTTGATATGACAGCAGAAAAGAGATATCATGTAATATTTTCCTTAATAGTGTAAATTCTAATTCTTTAAGGCATTGACAGGCTGAAGTTTTTAGGCTGAAATACTTTATGTTTGCTGCCTGTTTCATGGCTGATGTGGTTTGTAAGGAAACTAGACCTGTTCAATCATGCTGTCGTATTAGTCCCCACTTTTTTATCTCCAAGTGCCAGTTTTAAAGGTTTCAAAGACACCAAATTATCATAAACTTTGTAAAAATCATCCGCTGTGTAAGGGATAAAAATTCAGCTGGTCTCTCAGCTAAGGAGCAGCAGAGGAACTGAATGGACTTTTAACTCTGTTAGCTGCAAGCCAGCTTGCACACAGCTATAGAGCAGTGTACTTACTGTACAGTACTTGCTATGCTTTCGGCAGTTAGCATGCTAAAAAGGCAGGCAAAGGACCCAGAAGGTGCCCAGGACAAGGATGTGCCTCTTGGCACTTTAATAAAGATCCGTCCCAATTGTCCATATTATTCTCATACTAGTGCAATTTTCATATGAGCATATAAAAGCTGCTCTGACCATAATTAGAACTGCACGTATTTAACCAGGATGAAAACCTTATTCATTTATGAATCCATTAACTCTTTGTTGACAAGAGCTGGTTTTGAAGATTCTGACTCTGCTTATAATGACTGTCAGATGTGATGCCTTTATTGTCATAATGGCCATATGTGCCCCTTGCCTTGTCCACAGATGGATCCCTTTGAACTCAGACCAAGATATCTGGGCCTAATATGAGCTTTCTTTGGACTCAGGTCTCCACTTTCTGGGTTTCCTAGACAGATTTCAAATCTATGTAGTGTAGCAAGCAATTTTGTCTCCTTTCTGGGCCTTGAACCTGTTTGGAATGTAGCCTTGTCTCTTGAATGCACTTGGAGCCTTGTTACAGCCTTGTTTCCAGCTCTGACTCCTCAGTGAACCTTGGGTGTATATGGTAGGTGGCTTTTCTCCAGTCCTTTCTTTGTCTGTGTCTACTGCTATTCTTGTCTGGACTCTACTGCACAGCCCCTGGAACTGGCTGGAGTGTTCCTTTGTCATGTCTAGGGGTGCAGATACACCTTGTTACTGTGACCTGGTGTCGGATTGTGTCATATTGGTGAGACTCCTATCTGCAAGTGTTTCCCCTGGCTCCTGGGTCACCCTGTCTCTTCCAATGATTGTGTCTTCATTAGTCTTTGGTCCTTGGGTATGAAAATGTGAAGATTTTCTCCTTTAGTCTGCTTATCACTAAGGCTAGAAATCTCCTGACATAAAATGACTTTGGAAAAAAAGTTAAGCATGAAGGAATACTATAATTGTTTATGGAATCCTCATTTGCCAAAGCTTATAAGACTTCTGTCTATGTCTGTTGCTATAATTACCATATTTTGCTTAGGGCACTATAATTAGTGTTCAGCAAATCAACAGGCACATTTTGTTGTCGTTTGCTGTATAGCTCAGGCCTTATTTCAGCCACAGAATTTGAACATGTGAGACAATTTTACATGTACTTTTCTGTGCTAATCACTGTTATACTGCATAGGCACTGAAATAATTATACTAGTTTTAGCTGGAGGGTGATTCTTTTACTAAGTTTTTTCTTGC
The DNA here is from genome assembly GCA_013399455.1 of Anthoscopus minutus. Classification (NCBI taxonomy): domain Eukaryota; kingdom Metazoa; phylum Chordata; class Aves; order Passeriformes; family Paridae; genus Anthoscopus; species Anthoscopus minutus. The sequence continues at coordinate 50,345 of VWYI01001438.1, read as the reverse complement.
ATAGTAACTATCCAAATGCACTTATTGCACAGAGGTTAAGCAAATTTATTTTTCTTTAAGTGGAAAATAAGCTGCTTATACCTACTGCACAGAAAGAGTCAGGTTCATGGACATTTTAGATATGCATTGACATGTTGCAAGCTATTGGCTTGCCTCTTCCTAAATGCCTTCATGATGCTTCCAGATAATGAATTTATCCACTTCTTAAGCACTTGGCTTTTTATCCCACTCCTTGCCTTTAAAGTCTCTCTCCCACTAACCTCATATACAGGAGTTAGTATTTATAGTTTCAGCAAAATGAAACTCAAAATCTCAGTGGCAGGGAATTACAAGTAGGGCCTTTACTGACCACTTGTGAAAAGTTTTGTTTACACTCATAACCAAAACCCTGTCACCAGACATCTGAGGCAGAGCTAAAAGCAATTTGCTTGTGAGCTCTTTTGTAGTGCTGTCTTTTTCCTTTGTCTTATTCACATTTTCAGCACTTGTAATAAGGAAGCCAAGCATTTTCTAGGAAGGCTGTATTATGCAATGAATATTTATTAACTTCTGGGGTAATTCAATCCAGATTTGGCTCAGAAAAAGAAGATGTTCCATAGGGACTTGGCTCTCTTTGGTACTTCAGTAGGTTTGCTTTCTAAAAGAAGCAACGTCTGTAGGTAAACATGTGAGCTTCAGTTAGGTCATCTGCAGTCTTGTATGTTTTAAAATTATATGAAATAAGGAAATAAAAGGTCATCATCATTGGCAGCTGTGCTAGGAGACAAAAAAATTATTTGTAGAAAGGCTTTCTTCAGTAATAATTTCCAGTGACTTGCATGCAGTGTTTTCACTAATAGAAATACTTACACAGTAGTTGTTGCTTCTATGTGAGCCTGAATTTACACCTACTTAGCAGGGGCAGTAAGAGTTTACTAAGGAATGCTTGTGGCAGTTTGACACTTCTAACTAAATATGCCTGGCACTAATGAAACGTGGATTGTTAGTGCCAGCTTAAGTCAGAATAAGTTTAAGGATGACCTTTCATCATAGCTATTTTGGAGGAATTATCTCTGTGCTTGTGCTTAGTTCATGCTATAGTTTCACCCCAATAAGGTGAGCTAGTGAGGAAACTCCAACATTTGTGAGATGAGCATGAGACCATGCAACCAGATTGACAAGATGCCACCCCTTCATGCACACACTCCATGAAATGAAGTTTCTCAAGAGAAATGTCTCCGTCTGCGAGACTGCCTCATTTTAAAAACCCTTTGCAAAAAGGGCAGAATGGAGCTGTGATGCCCCATTAGGAGAATGTCTCTGAACTTGGTATTCTGGCGTAGGACAGAAAAATCAAGGTCTCAACTGCTTCCTGACATTTTTGCAGCACTAGTGGCACACTTCTGCAATGGAGGCACCTGCTTCATTCCCCATAAAGCAGCCCCCACCAAAGAGGGGTCAGATTTCACAAATGGGAGGAAGACCAAATATCTAACTTGATGTTTGATGCTGTACAAATAGTCTGAATCAAAACAAAATCATCCTTGCAAAACAATTCTTTTCACAATCCTAGGGAATGCAAAGTATTTCTTCGGGGTGTTGAGAAATGCAAGTACTTTGTCTGGAACTTCAGTGGCTTGGCAAAAATAACATGGGCCACATAGTTCACCTCATTATCTGCTTCCAGAGTTGATTACAAGAAGAAAAAAAAATGTATCCACCTTATAATAAAGAGATTCAACACTAATTATGTACTGTATCAAGTGGATATTTTATAGAGGTGAGAGCTGCATACATGTTGTCTGTTTAACGTATTTCAACGAATCATTGAGAGAGCTGGGGAGGAACTATATTTGACAAAGACATGGATTTTAGAATACCGGTGCTATATTTAAAAATTGCATCTTAGTACTTATTCAATCTCAGCAACTTTCATTACGTGGACTTGTTTAATTTTAAGGAAATATTTCCCAAGCTAGTCAGAGACTTTAAGACTAGAGGCATCCTCAGTGGTAATGATCATGCATTGGTGGAGTTTGCGGTCCTAAAGAATATGGATCACATATGGAGTAATAATAGGTCCCTAAACTTTAGGAAAGCAAACTTGCAGCTCTTCAAGGAGATAATCAATAGGATCCCCTGGGAGAGGGCCCTCAAAGACATAAGAACAGGACAGAGGTGGTAGATTTTTAAGGAAGTCTTCCATGTAGTGCAAGACCTACCAATCCTACAGAACAAGAAATTGGATGAGGAAGGAAGACTGGTATGGTTTAATGGGAGCCTTCTGATCAAGCTAAACAGAAAAAGCAAATACATAGACAATGGAAACCAGGACAGTAACCTGGTGAGAGGAATGATGGATCTGTCTTTACAAATAAGCTGTTGGTCTGCTGGTAGATAAAACTAGCACTGAGAGAGAAAAGAAACAATGGGAAGGATTCCACTGAATGGAAAAAGATATTTGCCTTTACAAACAAACTGTATGTTTGCTGATAAATATAACTGGATATTGAAAGATGAAAGAAAAACTGGGGAAAACCCACAGATTCCATAAGAATTAAAAATTAAGAGGGAGGGTTATACATTAGAGGGGAATCTTAAGTATCAAGTATTCCGGGAAGTCTGTATCTCTCAAGTACCTCAGACAATGGGGAAAGAGAAAGAGAAATACAGTCAGCAAACTGGGATAAAAAGGAGGCTACATCCTCCAAAAAGTTGAGAGACCCCCAAGGGAATGCCCCATGGCCTCTCCATTTATTCTAATAATGTAAAAGGACTCCTCTGTCTCCTTTTTGGACATAAACCTCTGGTGTTTGTGGATTAATTTTCCTAACACTGGGTAGTGGCTCAGCTGGTGATTCTCCTACTCTCCCCTGGAGAGAAGACAGCTTTTAGGAGTGTCCTGGGGTGACTTTATGATGTTTGTATCCCCTATCGTGTGTTCTGTTTATGTTACATATTAAGTTCTGCACCTTTAAGATTGGTTCTGAGAGCAAAGAGGGAAAAGAAGAAGCACGCAGTTTGTTTTCAGAAACAGCATTCACTCCCCCACAGCTCTCTCCAGACTGTGCTGTCTGCAGCACGGACAGACAGCGGGACAGAGCTCTCCTTTGCTTTTAGTTAGTTTTTAGCTAGCTGGGGCAGGGAAGTTCCCTGGACTGTGGTTTTTTTCTTTTTTTTCCTTGGATCTGTTCAAACCTGCTCTGGACTGAAAACCCAAACAATCCAGGAGCTCACACTGGGACTTGGGCTTTGGCACTCTCCGGCGCCTGAGAGACTGATAAGGGACTGAGCAAGCCGAGCTGCGCCTCATGGCAAAAACTTTTCTGGATTTGCCATTTCTTTGAACAGCAAGAGGTTTTATTGTTTAATGTTATTCCGTTTTCATGCTTGTAGATACTTTGCTTGTTAAATAAACATTTTCCACTTTCCTTCAAGAAAATTTTTTTCCCAAACCAGTTGGGGGAGGGGCAGCTTGAATTTTTTTTTTCCTAAAAAGACCACATTTAAAAGTTTCCTCTCAAATATGTCCTAAACCAGGACAAAGAGCCACCTGTCCAGCATGGTTCTCAAGTTCACATTAATTCTGTGTTTGTTATTGATTGTCATCTTTTGACTCACCTTGACCTGATAGAAATAAAAGGCAGGTTCATTATATCCTCCTTGGCTTTGTGTTAGAAATTTCTATGAGGACAGGCTGCAATTAAACATCCCTAAGGATTTGGATGCATTGCTCCATCTCTTTCTTCTGCCTCGCTCTAAGAGGGGTTCTGTGAACAGCCTTGCTCAAGTCTCAGAGCTGATTACCTCTAGGTAGCTGAGAAAGTTTTGGGGTCCCAGGACTGATGCCCCCGAAGCCACCTTAGGGAAGAGTATAGAGATTAAGTTTTTCAAACTTTAACAAAACAAACTACTAACTATATGTAGGGATGGAGTAACGAAGGCCAAGGTGAAGCTAGAACTGAACCTGACAAGAAATGCAAAGGATAACATGAAGGTAAATTAAACAGAAAAGGAAAGTCAAAGGAGGAGTATTCCCCCCAATAAACAATGCTGGCAAACTGGGAACAATGGTGGAGGACAAGGCTGAGATACTCAACTTCTCTGACTCAGACTTCAATGGCAACCACTCTTCTCATACCTCTTAAGTGGATAGATAGCAGGATGTGGGCAGGAGGAGCAAAGTCTCTCTCACTCTAAGTAAGGCTTTGTGACTTAATCTATGTGACTTAATGGGATGCATCCCAGAGCCCTAAGGGAACTGGCTCATGTAGTTGTCAAGCCACTCTCCATGATTTTTTAAAAGTGGTAGCAGTCAGGTGAAGTCCCAGGTGACTGGAGTGACTGGACAAAGGTAAACATTGTAAATTCATCTCTGAAAAGAGTAGAAAGGAGGACCCTGGGAACCTCCAGCCTGTCAGCCTCTGTTGCAGCATGGTTTTTGTTTACTATACTTGATTTAATTACTATCTATATTGTAAAGTTGTAAACATCCCCCCCTCCCACCCCCCATTATGTTAATAGTTTATCCCAGGTGTATCCTTCTATCCCAGCTGCCAATCCACTCCGGAAAGTGCCCCCTGTTCCCGAACGTTCCCTATCCATCCCCTATTATTCAGTCCCTCATTGGTTTATGTAACCTGTTCCCTCCCACTGTGATCCTTTATTGGTTTATAATTTGTAAACCCCTCCTTCTTCTCCTCCCCTAAGTTTCCCTCATAGGCTCATTCATCCCCTCCCTTTGCTCCTCCCCCATATATCACTGGCTACAATCTGACCTCTGGACTCTCTTCTGGGAAAGATCTCAAGGGAGTAAGGCTCTTTGGAAATCCCATGAGAAGCCTCGCTCTCATCCTTGCTCCTGCCCTCGGCGTTTGGGTGTTCATAGAGCATAGCTCTAAGCCAGCACTTGGGTCCAGAGCTCTGCTCAAGGCTGGCCCACTCCTGGCATGAGTGCAGAGACTTCTATCTGCTGAGCTAGCTGCCCCCTTTGCTCCAACACCGCGTCAAGCCTCCTCTCTGTGCTTCGGAGTATCATGCAACTGATCCTCCTAGCACATATCTTAAGGCACAGGGAGTTGATTTGAGATAGTTGGTATGGCTTATTCAAGGGCAGGTAAGCAACCTAGTGGCCATCTATAATAGAGTGACTGCATCAGTGGACCTAGGAAGTACTATTAAAGTAGTTCTTCTACTTTGCAGTTATAATAGCAGAAGTAGGTCAGGGAGCAGATGCTCTGACTGTGTAGACCAGACAACTGTCATGGTGCCCTAGACAATTGTTGAAATTTATCTGTAAAGCCTTGACACCCCAGAAATAACATTTTCTCTGAATTAGAGAATGAATTCAATGAGTGGACTGTTTTGTGAATGTGGAATTGGTTGATGGTCAGATCCAGAGGATAGGAGTAAATTGCTCAAAGACTTAGTGGATATCAGTGATAAGTGCTGTCCCTCAGGGTTCTGTATTGGAACCAATATTATTTAATATTTTTGTTAATGACACAGGCAATGACAAAATAATCAAGCACAGCCTCAGCAAGTTTGCAGAAGTCACCAAGATGAGTGATTCAGTTGATGCACCTGAGGCATCCAGAGGGAGGTAGACAAGCCCAAGAAGTGGGCCCATGGGAATACCATGAAGTTTAACAAGACCAAGGGGCTTCACCTGGGTTGAGACAGCTCCCAGTATCAACCCAAGCTAGGGGAGTAACAAGTCACGACAGCCCTGATGAGAAGGACTTGGGGGTGCTGGTGAATGAGAGGCTTGACAAGACCAGGTGCACTCGCAGGCCAGAAAGCCAGTCCTGTCCTGGGTTGCATCCAAAGCAGAGTGACCAGCAGGGTGAGGGATGGGATTCTTCTGTCTGCTCTGGTGTGCTGGTTTGACATTGGTTGATACTTAGGAAGAAGGAAGAAAACCATCCACAGGAATGATTTTCCTGAGAGCGGCTCCTGGGAGCTTTCTCTGTGCCTAGAAAAGGCCAATAGCTGTCTAGTTCTGAGAATTGATATCTTTGTAAACCATTGAGAAGCAGGGTTCGCCTCTGTGAACACCACATTTTAAAACCCAGGAAGTTCCAAAAAAGCCTTTTCAGCTTCTGGCTTCAGAAGATATCGGGAACTCTGCAGGGCTGAGTCAGCCCTGCTCTGCCGCAGTCCGCGCAGACTGGCTGGGCCAGGCTGGACCCCAGTGGCTCCCGTGCAGAAATGGGAGGCCAGGGGGCCCCAGCCAGAGCTGGGCCAGGTCACAGCTGCTGAGATCTCGTTAACACCAGGCCCTGCCTCTTCCCCTTCGGCCTGTGCTGAGCCGGGATCCTCCTGGGCTCCCGGCCAGGCCAGGCCAGGCCAGG
>VWYI01001438.1:11787-34977 GCA_013399455.1 Anthoscopus minutus | reverse complement strand
TTAAAAATGACACCCCATAAGTTGACAATGACCCATTGACTCAATGGGGAAAATGGGAGGATTTTCACAACAGCAGAGTTTTTCTAAACCGGGCAGCTGCTGTTTTGTGAAGATGCTAAACATATCTCCAAGGTGTTGAAAAAGAAAACTTCTCGCCCTATGACAATTGAGGGAAGATTATTGTAGAAGTGATAACTGATTTAAAAATCCCAGATTTTGTTTTATGTTGTCAAGTAGAAAAGAGAAAGGTGAGCAGGGAGAGAAGTGTTCTAAAGGTTTCATTTTGATTTTTCCTTTTCATTTTGTTTTTTTTCCTAGTTTTGTTAATAAACTTTCCTTATAGTCTAAGTTTGAGCCTGTTTTTTTCCTTTCTTCTAAAATCATATCTCACAACAGAAAATGTGTAAGTGTACTGGTGAGTTTGGCTGGTTCTAAACCCACAACAGTCTTTGGTGCATTGGCCAGGAAATTTCAAATTGGCAATTTTAAAACCACTACACGTAATTGGTGTTTCTGCCTGGTTTCAACTGAACCTGCCACATATGGTTATATTATTTACTTAATCAAACCATGAAATTAGGAAAGAAAGGTATTGATGTATCCCACAGCAAGCCCAGCCACAAGTTACCTTCTAGTAATCTTTAAGTAGTCAAGGATGCTTTAAAAACTTAGAGCAAAATGCAAAATTACGGCACTGAAGCAATGAGTTACTTCTCTGGTCTTTTAACATGTAACTACAGATGAAAATCTTAACTTCCCAGATAAATGTTGCAGAACACTTAGGAATATAATTGGCAAAAAACATAGCTTAGAATTTTATTCTTGAGTAAAAATTATCAATATGCAATTTATCTAGATGTTAGGAAATAACTAATCTCTATGTGTTGTGGGATATTTGTTTGGGTTTTTTTCTCCCTATTAATTTGAATATCAAAGAAGGCTTTGAGTGCTGGGTGGGAGAAGACCTTTTTTACTGTTTGTATAAACTGTGATATTTTCTGACATTTGCAGCAACTGCATATTGGTAAACTGTTTGAAAAAGATGACTTTTAGTCTTGTCATTTCCAAAGTTCATGCTCAAGTTTATATCATCAGGGTCTCAGAGTCATTCAGGGGAGTAACATCTGAGTTCTAACTGTGTACAATATGAATTATCCATAATGGATATTGTAACTGTTCCTGGAATATGCTTTAACTTTTTTTTTTTTAGCTTTTCATGTATACTATGAAAAAAGCATATTTTGGAAGAATGGGCTTTCCTGATTTTGGGAGATGAAGGCAGGAAAGAATAAGAAACAATACAGTAAATAAAGATGATAAAGGTGCATTTTCCTTTATGTTCCTCAAAATAACCCTAAACAACAATCCAACTAACACCCCCTCAAAAAAACCTCAAAACCCAGAAAGCCCCCCAAACCCCCAAAAACAAGCAGATAAAATTCTGACTTCCACTTTTTCTATTGGTTATGTTTCACAATTCATCTGATAATTAACAGTTTTGATTATAAATCTGTGTTTAACTAAAGGTTTTTCAAACAGCTTTTTCACAGAAAAAATTTCACTCTCAAAAGCAATAATAATTTAAGAAAAAAAATCTACCCCATCCAGCTAAACAGAAAATGATTATGAGTGGCTGTGCTACTATAGTCTGAGGTATAAACTTTAAATGCAATAAGGAAATATTTTAGCAGTAGCATCCAGCTAGAGGACAAGCGTATTTCTTCTTCTTTATTAATTGATATTTATTTTACTCTTTTCTTTGTTTTGGCTAGAACATGTTTGTTTTGGAGATCTGCCTTAATATGAGAAATTGAGCCTCAGATATAATAATTAATCTTCATAGATGATAATTTCCACTTCAGAATGCAAATGTTAACTCTAAAGCAGGATTCATTAAAAGCTTTGTTAAGTGGATTCATAGTTATACCAAATATAAAGAGCTCATTACTTGTTAGCAGAACTAACAAAGTTGAAGGAGACTTTGAAACTGCTCAGCTGACTTAATACTCTCTTATACAGTTATATTACTTCAAGACTAACAACTTCAATATAATTGTTCTGTTTTTTATTCTAATCTCATTTGACTATGAAAAAACTTTGCTATTGAATCTGGAATTATTGTTCCATTCTTGAAATGCTGGAAAACTAGTCTAAACTCTGACTGGTTTGTGTATTTCAGTTACCATCTCTAAAATACGATGCTAAAATTTGCTTAGAAGGGTCAGTATAAATTATAATATGAAAAAACAACTTTTACGGAGGTTTCTAAGTACCTCTGCAGTAAAAATAAAACCTAAGGTAGCATATTACTTGGTGCATCTTCATATTGAGGAGAATAAGCATTTTTGTCTATTAAACAACAAATTGTAGTAATTAATAATATATGCATTTTTATGACTCAGCAAGATTGATGTGTCTTGCAACCAGTGTTGTTTTAATATAGGAGAACACAAAAAATGTACTCATTTCTCTGAAAAGTGCTCCAAATTCACACAGTGATGAACTTGCTGGTTCATTTGTCATTGAAATAAAAATTCTATATCGGAGACTGTCTAAACTAGTATATCCCCTGAAGATTTGCTATGTTAACAGTACTTCCCATGGCTATGTGTCCTGGGGTGACTTTATGATTCCTGTATCCCCTATCGTGTGTTCTGTTTATGTTACATATTAAGTTCTGCACCTTTAAGATTGGTTCTGAGAGCAAAGAGGAGAAAGAAGAAGAGCGCAGTTTGTTTTCAGAAACAGCCTTCACTCCCCCACAGCTCTCTCCGGACTGTGTTGTCTGCAACATGGACAGACAGCAGGACAGAGCTCTCCTTTGCTTTTAGTTAGTTTTTAGCTAGCTAGGGCAGGGAAATTCCCTGGACTGTGGTTTCCTTTTTTCTTTTTCCTTGGATCTGTTCAAACCTGCTCTGGACTGGAAACCCAGAACACCCCAGGAGCTCACGCCTGTGGCCCACCGGGGCCTGGGCCGCGGCACTCTCCAGCGCCTGAGAGATTGATAAGAGACTGAGCGAGCCGAGCTGCACCTCACAGCAAGGACTTTCCTGGATTGGCCATCTCTTTGAACAGCGAGAGGTTTCATTGTTTAATATTATTCCATTTTTATGCTTGTGGATATTTTGCTTGTTAAACAAACAGTTTTTTCCACTTTCCTTCAAGGAATTTTTTTTTCCCAAACCAGTTGGGGGAGGGGCAGCTTGAATCTGTTTCTTTTTTTCCTGGAGAGACCTCATTTGGAGGTTTCCTCTCAAATTTGTCCTAAACCAGGACACTATGCTAGCATAAAATAAGACAGTATCATTGTCTTCAGTGCCTGTCATACTTTGAGAATCTTTGAACCAATTTGCTTCAAAAAAACAACAACAACAACAAATCTAAAAATCTATTAATTTTAAAATAACAGAACGCCATGAATTGTTTTTGTCTATAGAGGACTAAGTACAAGTGTCATGGTTCTGGACAGTACAGGGTTAATTTTTGCAGTAGCAAGAGTTGGCATGACCAGGACCAGAGATTATTCTATACCACCTGACATCATTTTTCAGGGATTGGGAAAGGACTCACTTACTGGTCACCTCTAAAGCATGGCAACACAGTCAGGTAGTATCAGGGGTTTCTCTGTGGTGAGTTCTATTGAGTGAATCATTCGCCTCTTGTACACTTTGGTATTAATATTTTTGCTGCTTCATTTTTTTTTCTATCTCACTGCTCTTTCTAGTAGATTGTGCTCATCTCAATCTCTGATCTTTGCCTTTTGTACCTCTATTTCTCCTCTCCAGCTCTCCACAGGGAAAAAGGAATGGGGAGGGAGAAGTGAGTGTGAGACCATTGCATGGTTTGGAATGTTTCAGTGGAAACACTAAATTGGAAAATACCATTCCTAAACCACAGTATCAACTTGCATATACATTTGGATACTGCTTTTAGTATCCAAAAAGGTTATTTTATTGCTTTCCAAATGTTTGTTTGATGATTTTTTCGTTTTGGCTTGGTTGGTAGGTTTGGGTTTTTTGCTTGTGGGTTTTATGTTGTTGTTTTTTGTTTGGTTTGGATTTTGCTTGTTTATTTTTGGATTTGGGAGGAGTTTGGATTGGTTTTTTTTAATTTTTGGCTAGAGGAAAGGATGGTGTGTTTTTATTTCCATGAAATTTGCCATCCATGGTGTATTCCTAGGACATTTAAATTAGGTTCACATAGATTCTCAAAACTTTGACCAGGATCAAACATCTTTCAGTTCTGTTATAACAAACCTCAGCAAAGGAGATGGACTGACTCACTACAGAACTTTCAACCTCATCTCTAGTGACTTCCAGATGAAGGGAATGGTCAAAGATAATGGTAAGTTTGCTTTATTCCTTCAGAAAGGTCTATCATATAGATATTAAGAGATAATGTAAGATAAGATAATAATATAAGATATTCAGTTTCTGAAACCTTCTTGGAAGGAGAAATGTCTTTAGGATCCAGAAATCTCAGCTTGCACTGACATTACATTTTGGATGACCATGTTTTACAGAATCACAGAAAATCAATCAGGGTTGGAAAAGACCTCTGAGATCATCAAATACAACCTTTTAAATCATTCAATGAAATTAAGAATGTGGTAAAAAGACAGATGTAACACTTTTCTGTTTGGAAATGGAACTGTACACAATTACTGTGTTTTCAGTATTTATTTTTCTTGCAATATAATAAATTCTAAAATATTCCCCCCCCCAACTCTTACTAATCAACAGAGAGGTTTGTGGTTATTGGGCAGCTGCTCCTGTGAACTCAACAAAGAATTGCTTAAACTGCAATCTTTTCTTCAAAGGAAAATCTACTGGGTGTTTTATGTAAGTTATACAATGAGACAGAGAAATTCGGTGGTCTTGGAGGCATCAGTCTCAATGAGTAGTTTTCCTTTACATGAGTTTTAGCCCACTGCAGCTGCTCAGAACTTGCTATACGGGTTTCAAAGGAAGTAATGTAACTGAAGACACATTTCTGGCTGCATTAGATTTTAGATTTATTTGGAATACAAGTTTCCTACTGAACATTATGAAGATAAAAATTCACCATCCAGGGAAAAGATTTAACTGTCATTTGTCAAAAGTATTCTTTTAACTGCTTGATATATAGGTAGACCACTTGATTGCTATAACTATTCTGCTGTACTTCAAGATATCCCACCTGCCTTTTCACCTTCTCTTTACACTTAAATGGAACTTTTATTTAAATCATTTACATTGCTCCATGGCAAACTGAGGGAAGGGAAACTGTCTATACTGGTAGATAAAAGCACTTATGTGCTATAAAATGTAGGTAGAAAAGAAGTCTATCCTGCAAAGAACAATGTGCTAGGTTTATGAACAATCAATCTTTTGTTGCATGGTTTGGGACAGTTTGCTTGTTGTTTAACCTTCAGTATTGTAAGAATGAGAATATGCAGCTGTTTAAATCAAAAGTAACCATGGCTTTGATAGTCCTTGATAATGTTTACACCAAAAGTTTCAGGACATATTATTAGACTAGGGAGGTTTTTCTGCAGCACCTACTTTCTACATCAGAAGTATTTGTAGCTGTGTCATGGCAAGCCAGTACAACACTAAAGTCAAAATGCATGCTGTGATTCATTTTCCTGTCTAGAAATTGAACACAGAGAATGGTTAACAACATATTTATTCCCAATATCTCACTGTTCAACTGCATTAAAGTGAATGGAGATCCACCAGATATGCTAAGTGATCTTCATGTGTGTTTGTTTTTAGAAAGTACTTTCTGTCATATTTTCGCTGTTTCTTCAGAGGTGGTTCACTAAATGATTATTGCACTCCTGAGTCAAGAATTTAATAAAATTTGGAATATTTATTTGGCACTTTTATCTCTAGTGCCACCTAGTTTTAAAAATATGTTTGTCATCTATATAGCATAATGAAAAATACAAGAATAACTGTAACCTCCAAAAGTATCCCTAATAGCAGAATAATGATGTCAACTGTATGTATTTGAAATTACTTCAGTATTTTGTACATTGTCTTGCATGACATAATAACAAGTAGAAACAGAGTATTTTTTGACCTTTTTTGCCAAAAATTGCAGGAGCAATTAAAGAGTATAGCAAAGGAGCTATTTTTCCCCTAAATGTCTAGAGAATTATGATTTAGATAAATCTCCTATGGAGACAGTTTCTGAAGAAAACAATATTGAGCAGAAAATACTAGAATACTATAAACGTTTGTCTAATGCTGCACTATAATACCAAAAGACATAAATTTTAAATGATGTCTCAAAGTTCTGGTACCTCTAAGGACCTCCCAGTACTACATTTACAATGTATAAGTTTTCTTTAAGGGATTCAGTATTTCTTGACTACAAACGAGGACTTTTCTCCCTGAAAGTAAATGTATTTTTACACCAGCAATGATGAATTAAGACCCATTTTCTGGTCTTTTTACTATTTTTAGGAATGCATTGAAGTCCTCCTGTGAAACTTAATCTCTCAGATTGGAGTTTAGGTGACGTAAAATCTGTCTGAGGAAAGCGTGCCTCAAAATGGTGGTCTTGATAGTGGTCTTGATAAATGCTTCTGATGTGCTTTCATTTTCCACATGAACTAGGACTGTGTACTAGTGTTGTTTAACATACCTTGCTCTCTTTAGTTTTCAGTATAGCAATGACAAGATAAATGTTAGTTAATTCAAGTGACAGAGAATTAATGGAAAACTGTGTACTCCTTAATAGCCTGCCTAATGTGTTTTCTCTTCACTTGCGGACAGGGATAAAAGGTGTTTTTCTGAAAAGGGAAAAAGTTCACATAATCTCTTCATGCTTTAGATACAAAATCCGGTGTGTCATAGAGTTGGATTTTCCTGTGGTCCTGTCAAAAGCAGAGTGTTTATTTCTGCTAACATAGGCCTTCCGTGAGATAAAATACCTGTGCTACATACAACCTTCATGCTATAAAAGCTTTTGAAAAGAAGAAGCATAATACTCTTTAGATGGCTTTGTTAGAAAGACTAACAACAAACATTTACACAATTAAAAATAAGAAAACTCCAACAATCCCCCCCTAGAATTTTGGCAAGTATTTTAAAATTTAATGAGGCCAACAGCTGTTGGAGAGGGGAATTTCAAGAGAAAATTGAGGACTTTAGTTGTGAAGAATTTTCAAGTGCTATGTCTGGAAACGATATCTTCTTGCTTCTGATGCTCTATAATCTTCTGCTCATATATTGAGACTTAATCCTTCTTGGGTACTCTCTTCCCTTTTCACTTTTTCATTATAAGATTAATTCAATCAAATATGAAAGACCAGCTATGATTTAAAGTCATATATTTTACAATGGGAGTCTGAGACTTTTGAGTAACATTTTTAATATTTGTTATGGATACCACCACAGACAGCTGTTCTGACTAGAAAATTTGTATAAAGACCAGCTATCTCAGTTGCACTTTTGCCATTAATAGAAAAGTTGTGTTAAATGCACTGCTTCAAACAAATTTTTCAGGATATTAGAGTAGCACATTTATTTCCTGATTCATACAATTCAGTTGTGAATTCACAGTGGATTCAATTGTATCTCTTAGATTTTTCTGCTTTCTGATTTTAAGATTTGACAGAGGAGGAGGGTTGCTATTCAAATGTGATGAAATTAATGATAAGTACAGGATATTTCATGGAAAACCATCCAATGTTTTGAGAAACAGTCACGCTGACAATAAAGGCATAATTTTATTTTTAATAACTTTATAATTGTTCTAGTGATAATTTTTAAAGTAATCAGAAAGTAATTATAATCATCATTGTGAAAATATGACATTTTTATTGGCTAAAGAAAAGGATAAACAAGAATCTGTTCAGCATTTTTAAAAAAAGAAAAAGAACACCAAACACTGAAACTCAGTCCAAAGCCAAATAATTGTTTTTGAATTTTTGTCACTTTAGAAGTCAAAGACAGAAACATATTGCAATGATTTGAAAGCTGAAAATACAGTGCCTTTTCCTTAAAATGTCTAGTTGTACATCTGCTTGGTGAAAACTTGCTATTTGCTTACTTAAAGTTCTGCTAGTCTTATATAGACATCTGCTGACGTGCAGCTATGAATTTTGATTTCTACTCCAGATAAATGTTTTGTTCCAAATAATATTTATTTTAGGACACACTGAAATAAATTAATATCTTATAAATTAATAAATTAATATCTATGTCACATTTAGAAGAATGAAAATTAAAAGTGTTTTGAAAAACAAGAGCAAGCCAGTCTTTGTCACAACTTATGACTCTTGTCATAAGTCTTACCCTTAAGACCTTTCTTCACCTTTTCTGTCCTCCCATGTACACATTGTAACAATTTGATGTACTTCCTGTATTGATGGTACCAAAACTGCAGACATCCTTCACAGATAGATTTGCAGGGTTTAAAACAATATAATTTCAAAAATAAATAGACTGAGAAGCCGCTAGTGCATATCTCAGAAATAGGTCACTCAGGAGGGAAAAGTGATGTTTGTTCAGAAATGTAGTAAAGAAGAAAAATCTTTATTAGCTGGGGTGGGCTGAGGACTATCTTATGGAGGAGTACTTCAAGTGATATTGGTGGAAGCAAATCTTGTGGGTGTGATATGCTTGTTTCAATTGGAATAATGTTGCTGAATAATGCAAGAATCTGAAAGGTCAAAATTTGGGATGAAGAAAGGTGTTTCAAGGATAAGAATATAATTAAATTTAGTTAATGACTGGAAAGAAAGACATTTGTAGCTAACAGTGTTGCAGTAATCAAGTCCTTTGGGAAAATATTATAATTGATCAATAATATTTAAAATGGATTCATAAAATAGTGATGCAGAAAACCAATGTATAAAGCTTTTAAAGCAGAAGAATATTAATTAGGTGAACAAGTTAAGCACATAAACATATTATGTAATAAATTAATTATGGGGACTTAAAAATGCTGACAATTAATAATGGAGTCATAAATGCAAAGCAAAGGTTAAGTGACAAATTCCAGTAAGATATTATGTAATGCTTGACTTAATTGTTATGGTCTCACAATGTGGCATGGCTCTCAGAATGACAATTGATGCAGTTAGAAAAATGAACAAGTTCTTCATGTGAATGTGATAGTATAATAGCCAAACATGAGAAATTATTCCAAATCATATGAGTTGAGGTTGACTTTTAAGACCTGAAGGGCTGAACACACAAAATTTTGTCTCTATTTTGACTAATAATATCACTTCATTTAGTATAATTTTAATTTTCCTATATGTCTTACCTATATTCAGTATAACTGGTAAAGGAAGTGTGAATGTATTTCGGAACACCAGAAGTGCACCTTTTGGCTTTGTAGCTAATATTTTTTTCTTTATTCAAATAATCTGGAAACTATATGACAAGTATCCTACCTGTAAATATTGTGACTGTACTTGCAGGTGATTAACATAAATGTCTGCATAAATGTTGACACATTTCTGCACTTCACCTTCATTTTCCTTTCCATTTTTCCTATGGATTTTCTTCATGCTGATTAAAATTTCATTGTAGGCGGGTACCTTCTGGAGTAAAAGGGAAATTATGTTGGAAAACTAAAGATACAGGAAGCTTACTTACAAGGAAAGTAATGTTAGAATAGAAATTTAATGAATTTTCTATAACAGAAGACACTTCTCATAAGTCTTGCCCTTGAGACCTTTCTCCACCTTATCAGTCTTCCCCTGGACACATTCTAATAGTTTGATGTCCTTCTTACACTGATGTACCAAAACCTGTAGACATCCTGCATGAATTTGCATGGAAGAGGGTTTAAGGTATGGATCCAACTCCTTGGATCACAAGCAGACCTTGCTGAATGGTGAAGATGCTTCTTAGTCTTCCATCCCCACCCTAACCCCAGAATTACAGTTACTGTCTTGCATGTTGCTGAAATCAGTCTATTCAGAAAAATGCATTGTACTGTCGGGGTGTATTCCCTCTCAGGGGGGGTCTGGGGTCCGATTCCGTCTAGCTCAGGACCCCAGGTTTAACAGCCCCAACAAGGACAAAGGCAAAAGATGAGAAGTGCTCTCCCTTGGGATCAAAAGTCTGACACTTTATTGCAGAACAACTCACATGGTGTCCTGGAGAAAAAGGGAAGAGAGAGAGAGCTCAGGGGTCCAGGCCCCTGGGATAAACCCAGGGAGAGGGGGCAGGGAGAGGTCATGGCCAGTGACACACCTGAAGGGAGGGGAGAAGGGAGGAAACATCTCAGGTAAGCCCACCATCATGGTCTTGGGGAGGGGGAGAAGTGGGGTATGTGGGCAATGCAATGCAACATTGTACTTCATCAATTTTCTTCCACAGCAGCTTTGGAAAGAAGAAGCCCAGAGAAAGAACCTGCTTATCAGCTAGGAAATACAGAATAATTCTCTAAACAAATGTCTTGCTAGTATTAGTCAGAATTTCCAGAGGCACTCAATATAATGCTGTTTCAAATATTTCCCTTTTGAGTTCAAAATACTGCATAGTGTAAGACAAGTGGTTTTCAAAATAGTAAGCAGTGACCAGCATTTGAAACCTGTGGCTGACACTTGATTAAATTTGTATTCATTTTATTTTATTTTTTTTTTATTCACCACGGTTTCATGGAATTCATGACTGTTGAATGATTGCAATTGGTCTGAGCACTTAAAACTGTCAACAAATTTGAAATGGACTTCTTACATTTTTGAGATGAGGCCATAGAAAAGGAGAACTTGCTCTTTCCAGCTTTCTCATTTTAATTTATTTCTCTCTTACTGATGTGTTATCATTTCTCTTCCAACCTAAATCAAGGAGCAAATGTAATCCTAAGAGAATCTTCTTGACCTATTTTGGGAAGAACTATTGATATGGGAATACAAACTATGTTTACATGAAGTTTTACACAAGTTTTTCAGGCAATTATTCAGAACACAGAAGTAAGGAAATTTGCTAGACTTTAGAGTTTTGTAACACTCATAAGACCAAAATATGCAATTCTACATCTATTTATAGCCAAAAGAGGACCAAATCTTTTTCAAATACATGAAACTAAGTTGGGCATGTTCCACTGAGAGGAAACCTGTGAGGACAGGTTGTAATTATCGAGTCAAAGCCAGATGACAGACAGAAACTCCTGTTGAGTCGCACACTGGTTAACATGAAGTCACTTCATACTTCAAACAGCAAGACAGAGTATTACATTCCAATGTGATACTTGAAAGTGCACTGAAACCTGATCTTGACTCAGTGATTCCTGCCTACAATTGAATGTACAGCAGCTGGAGTTCATGTTAGCAAAAGAAAAGAAAAAAGCATATAAAAGCAGTTTGTGTACCCTTATTTTCATTGAATATATTCCAAGTTTTCTGGTCATGTTTTACCTCTCAGAATGGTGTTACTGTGTTATTTGGAACAGGAATTCCATACATGCATTCCTGTTAGAGTTTCTAAATTCTTGTGTTAAAAGAGTTTTGGTTATCTATTCAACAGAAACTACCTGAAATTCTTTCATTTTATTTGCATATTTAATATTGTTTCTTGGAATGACTTCAGGATAAAACTTTTTTTTTTTGAAGGCTGTACTAGAAAGGTCTCTGGTGCTATTTCAGTTTAAAGGTCAATAAACTCTCAACAACTAATCAAAAGGACGGTTCCATGTTGAGTTCTTCAGCAAAACCAATGGCACTCACAACATGGAAAGAGTAGAGGGAGAAACCTGCCAAATCCAACAGGCTAACTTTGATTGTAAATTGCAGATCCATTTGCTTAGATCACCTTCTGTAAGACTTATTTCAAAAGAGTCCAGACGTCTCATGATTTTTTTTTTATTATTCAAAATATAGTTCCCATGATTTAAACAGACAGTTGATAAAATACTACTTCTGCAGTCCTGACACATAGCATGGAGGCAGAAATGAGAGAGAGACAGCCTTTTGTTATCAGTACAAACAACATGTATTATCACATAAAGTTATGTGGTTCAAACACTGATTAAAACTCTTGATGTATTTCAGTGTGAGCATCTACAATATGCTACAAATATCTACAAATCTTTGAAACCTGCCTTCAGTATTATTTAGGATATGAACTATCAGTATCTACTTTATCTCCCTTTCCTCCTCCCAAATTGTATGTATAACTTTACTCCTTTTTGATGTATTTGAGGGTTCAAAAAATAAGAGAATCCTGGAATATTCTGAGTTGGAAGGGACCCACAAGGATTATCAAAGTTCAGCTCCTGGCCCTTTCACAGCACAGCCCCATGTATCCCACCATGTCCCTGAGAGCATTGTTCAAATGCTTTTTGAGACCTGTCAGGCTTGGTGCTGTGACCACTTCCCTTGGGAGTTGCTCCAGTGCCCAATAACCCTCTGGGTGAAGAACCTTTTCCTAATATCCAGCATAAACATCTCCTAACACTTCAGACCATTCCCTTGGGTCCTGTTACTGGTCACCAAAGTGAAGAGATCAATGTCTGCCCCTCCTCTTTCCCTCATGAGGAAGTTGTATACTGCCATGAGGTGTCCCCTCAGTCTCCTCCAGGCTGAACAGACCAAGTGACCTCAGCTGCTTTTCATACAGCTTCCCCTCTAGACCCTTCATCATCTTCATAGCTCGACTTTCGATACTCTGTAATAACTATATATTTTTTATAGTTTTAAATATTTCTTAAATTGTGGCACTGAAAAGCACACACAACACTCAAAGCCACACTGCCTCAGTGCAGAGCAGAGCAGAGCAGAGCAGAGCAGAGCAGAGCAGAGTGGAACAATCCCCTCTTTTGTCCAGCTGGTGATGCTGTGCCTGATGCCCCCCAGGACAGGGTTGGCCCTCCTGGCTGCCAGGGCACTGCTGACTTGTGTTCAACTTGCCATGGACCAGGACCTCCAGGTCACTTTCCATGGCATTGCTTTCCAGGGTTATTCCTCAGGCTGGATGCAAATATTACATGAAGATAACTAGTACTGTTGGAAGTCCAAAGCTTACAGTATATAAGAGAAGTAGTAAATAAACTGAGACATTTGGTTTGGTTTGGTTTATTTTTAATCAAGAATATCTATTACATTTATGTGGTTTGTACTCATGTTTGGAAGCCAACAATAACTTTTTTATTTTTTTTAGGTAATTCAAATTGCCAGGATGACTTTGGAAGGAAAAAAGTTCTTTGTACTAAGTGTTCAATAATAGTTTGCCAAAAGTTAAGGAATTATTTCAATCTAGACCAATTAATTAACGTCAGTATTTTATATTTAATTTTTGAAAGGTTATTTTTTATCAAAACCATTTTTTCCTCAACACCTTTCTGTCTGACATGGTTTTGAAAGCTTACCTGGCTTTGAAAATATGGGCTGCTCTGATCTAGAGTCTGATTTTAATGCAATTAAATTCTTGTTCTTTCTGTTTTTGAAAACTTGCTTTTGAGGGGGACTTTGTTTACATTTAAGAATTAAAATTCTTACTCAGAAAAACTGGAAAGCCTAGAAGAGTTACCAGTGTTGCATGTTCCCCAATCTGGGCTTTTAATTTTATAGATTTTACTAAAGAACTCAATGAAAAATTTTAGACACATCAGTAAAGAACTGAGGACTGCAGAATAAGACCTGTTTGCCATTTTCCTAAGGTATTTCTTTTATTTTCATTACAGCTGTAAGAATGTCTTTATGTATCAATCATTTTAAGGAAAATTTTCATTGTTGAGGCAGACGCGTCACAAAGCAGATCCTTAAGAAGTTTGATTCAAGACTTTTTATTGTGCCCATAGACAGCGTTTTTATACTCTTCTGACACATAGTACACTCCATCTCACACCACCCCTCAAGTCCATTGATGGACGCACTGTTTTGAGAAAGCATCCCCAAAAATCCAAAATACAGATAAATCCCATTTTTCCATGGTGCTTTTCGCAGTACAGATATTCTTTGTTTTCCTCTACTTTTATCTTCTTTCTCCTCTTCTCATGGACACACAGGAATCCTGCTAGCTTCTTCTTTTTGTTGACTCTCATCTGACCTACAGCAGGCTGTCGGCCCTCTCCACAGTTTCCCCTTTTCTTTTTATTTGAGCAACAAATACAGCTTCAAAGGATTTCTGCAGGGCCCTTTGCAGAAATCCTGGCAGACGAGGGAGATGCGAAACAATAATTAAAATCACCAGCAAAATTAACAATCTAGTTCTTAACCATGCTTTCATCCATCCTACAGTGCCCCACCCTACAAAGAAACTACTTAACTATCCCCTGTATTTGTCAACCCATAAGTGAATAACTCTTTCTTTAAATTCTAAAACACTCCCATGACTTAATTTGCTACAATCTGATAAATTCACAAACATAACATATCCTGATGTATGGTCTTAGCCAGTGTCATCCACATGCTCTGTCTTGACTGTAAGACCATCCTGCCTGTTCCCTCTTGCATGCTCTAGGTAAGGCTCAATACAACAAGCAGGAACCCAACAAGGGCCATTGCCTGTCAAAACAAAAGCATATCCTTTGCCCCAGGTTATTAATGGAAATGGACTTTTGACTTGTCCTATTTCTGTATTTTTGATCAGAACTAAAGGATTTTCCTCCAACTTTTCATGAATGTTGTTGAAAGAATGTATAATGATTGTTGGAACTGGCTCTGAGAAAGAACTGTTCAAAAAAATTAAAACATATAAGGTTGTGTTCAATGAGGCATAGCCTCTGCCTCCCCCCTTTTTTTTTTTAAAGACAAAATGCATGTCTTTTTTTATGTACAAGAAGAAACATTAAAGTAAAACAATACATGTAGTAAATAACAAAAATAGCAATTAGAAATTAGTCAGATAATGCACACAATTAATAATACATGTGAAATTAGATGATCATTAATCACTAATATACTGTACTATCATCCCAGAATCTGCAACAGCTTATAAACCTTGTTTCATTGAAGACCTGAGTAACCTTCCTGAGAAAGGTGTCCAAGCTTACTTTAAAAATAGGTTTGCTGTCATGTTAATAAGGTTAAATTGCCAGGACAGAACAACTTGAATATTGTTTTGATGCAGAAAGCATCTGGGTCTGTTTGCAATATTCCCATCCAGGTAAAGTCAAGACCTGGCCAGGGCCTAGGCTTTAAACTAGAAGGATGTCCCTAACTTATTTCTTAAAACCAAAATTCTTAATAATTAGAATCTAATCAAGCATCCAGTATTTGGTTCTTTTTAAAGCTTAACTTTGGAAACACTGAAAAATCATTAAGCTGAATTGGATCAAACCATAACAAACCTGTTCAAACAAAGGAAGAGGCTAGAGAATGAGAGAAGTCTGCTCAGGGTTAGGTAAACAACGTGTTCAAACAAATGCATTTTGCAGTTAGAGAATGAAAATGATAAAACATTTGAGAAGTTGGATATGAATACAGTAATAATACCTAATAAACAATCCTTATCATAAAAAATTCACAAACCCATATCATACAATGAATATATCAGCAGCAAATGTCTAAAGAAATCAAGACAACATTTTCAGAAACTTCATGTATCAGTAGCAAAACTGAAACAAAGTAAAACACTTTTAAACTTCTCAAGATTGATAACGATTATAATTTTTTCATGCTACCTATAAAGGGCAAAAACAGCAGAGATTGTAACAAATAGTAGAACTTTCAGTGCAGTCAAGGGTGCAGTAGACTGCATGGTTTTCCATTCAAAAGCAGGTATTTATCAGTGTCCCATCTTGTTTATCACTGTTTCATCTCAGCTGTAATCAAACATAGTCATCTCTAAAAGAAAACAACTATACTTCACAGTTTAGATAGGCATCTTTCAACAAAACTTGAAACAATTTTGATTAAAAAGCACCTAAACTTAATATGAATGAAGTTTGACAGAAAGGAATCTGAAACATTAGTCAGACCTAAACATAATAAAACTTTACTGTACTTAATTCTATTAAGATCCACTTATTTCTATTAATTACACTTAATGCTATTATTATAAAAAAGACTGCTAGAAGTTTGGTATATAACAGTTGAATATAATGTATCAAGAACATGGATATACTATAGAAAGTATGAAGATATGACAAATACATTATGATTTTGTGTAATTTGGCCTTAAAAATAACTCATAATAACTACCGATATTATTGAAAATACTTATTCATAATGGGAATTTTCTGATGCAAGCATAGATTTATCAAGGCTTTTAAAGTGTAAGTTTACTAGAGAAAAAAATTATTAACAATGTAGGGATTGGCAAATTGCCATTCAACTTCCATAGCACTTTGCAGATATCTGTACAATAAATTTGAGCTTGGCCTAATGAAGATAAGGTGAAACACAAAACAACAAGAAGATCTTCATATAATATTGTAATGAATTTTATGCGTAAACTGTTTTAACATCAAGTGCAATTTTTAATTAAATTTGTGGCTAAAAGCAAGCCAACGGGTAATATATTGTTAACTTAACTTTTATTCTCTTGGGCAGGGAAGTTTTCCCAAGCCAATAATTTTTTTTAGACTATGACTATCATCTATAGATAACGTTAATTAAAGAATCACTTTATCAGTAGGTATAATTTACTTAATGTTTTGACATTAATTTGTAGAGCTAATTATTGCAAGGTAACTTCTAATTCTCTTAGTATTTACTCTAAACATTTCTAAAATGGGATTTTTTAAATTTTCTAAAGTCATAGTATTTTTTTCCAGTAAAACTGTAAAACCACAAAAACTTATAAGTAGCTAAAACCACAAAATTTACTCTAAAAAGGATATATAAAGACATTTTAAGAAACAATGAATCATGACTTTTTAACAAGCTGGATATCCTAGTGCTTCTTTGCAGAGGGAGTGTAGAGGGCAGCTGCCTGCTCTACTATGCTCAGAAATAAAGCAGTCATCGTCTGCCCCTCCACGCACATCAGTCCAGGGATTTCCATCTTCAATCTCATATTTAATTTGCTTTGTTTTGGAGATTTCTCCTGCCCTTTCCCTCTCTTCTTTACAAATTTGGTCTCATCCAAGAGCAGCCACAGGAGCCATAGGAAACGGCGTGGTGCAGTGGGGATGTCCAGGTCTTGGCTAGAGCAGCAGGGGAGCCACTGCAGCCATGAAAGATGGGGAATGGTGTGGGGTTGCCAGAAAGCCCACTGGTTCTGACTGGTGTGTCACTCTCTGCAGCCATGATTGCAGCACCCCTGGGGGCAGTGGCAAAGCCAAAGAGAATCCTTATCCCTGTCCTGACTGTTTTTTAGAGCTAATTTCCAGCTCCGACAGTGATCCGGGATCACGGCGTTCACTGTTGGCCTGCAGAGGCAGCATGAGGGGGAACTGAGGCAGCTTCTGAATTTGCAGGATTCCTAAGTGGATTTTTAAAGATTTGTATAATTAATCTCCAGGCTAGCAACAAAGAAACAGCTGCTTTCTTCCACTGTGATATCATATCCCACAGTCTGTCCCCAAAGTCTTCCCCATGATCTAATAGTAAAAGCTGTATTTACATTGATGTCAGAATTCTGGGATTTAGTCCATAGTAACATGCTATGAAGAGGCTTTAATTTTAATGTCTTTGCTTTGAAGCAAAGCTTTCCACGTAGACAAAACCCCATTTTCCTGTAACTAATGGTCTTACCTAGATAAATATTCCAGATATTAGAGACTTTCACTGATCCCTCTACCCGACAGTCTCACCTGGATAGATGTTCCAGATGTCAGAGACTTTCACCGGTCTACGTCTCCCATGGCTCACATGAAGCCTCAGCTCCCGGTGTCAGATTCGGGTCCAGACTCCTTTTTGGTGACTCCCCTCACTGCTCTTTGTGTTCTGTGGGACTCCTCCCCGTCCATCGCCTGACAGGGCTGTTGTGCGTCATGTTGGGGTCACCAGACGTCATTGTTGGGGCAGACATGACACGAAGCAGATCCTTAAGTTTCATCCAAGGCTTTTGATTGTGCCTAGACACAGCATTTTTATACCCTTCTGACCCATAGTATACCTCATCCCACTGGCTATCATAACACCACCCCTCAAGTCCATTGATGGAAGCACTGTTTTGAGAAAGAATCCCCGAAAATTGAAAATACAGATAAATCCTGTTTTGCCATGGTGTTTTTCGTAGCACAGATGCTCTTTGTTTTCTTCTGTCTTTATCTTTTTTCTCTTCTCACACACACGCAGGAATCCTGCTAGCTTCTTTTTTCTGTTGACTCTTTCATCTGACCCACAGCAGGCTGTAGGCCCTCTCCACAGAAAATCAAATCCATTTTCAATTATCAAATGGGAATTAAAGGTTTTATAAGTATTTCCTTTTCTTAGTTGCCTCCTTAAAGCAGAGGAAGTCTTTTGAGGCTCTACCACTAGGTATCCAAGTGTTTTCTGGTTTAGAAGTTGTTTTGCATTTAGTCCTTTGCTAGCTGGTAATATGCTGGAGGGGCTTTCAATATGTACAGGAAACACTTGGAATATGAGTATGGGATTTTTATCTTTGTTGAGACACATAGTTATATAAATCAATTATAAGTGCAAAATTTAGTATGTAGATTTTTATGTAGTTATGTAAATCCTGCAAATTAGATTATTTTCTTTTGCCTACACACAATTGAAATTTCTTGGCTTATAACAATAACCTTTCAGTGAAAAGTCATAGGTAGCTTTGACCTGTTTGAAAGGGCATACATCAAATATGTTCCTGATACTTAACAGGAAACAAAACGTTTTGAAAAGGAAATGTGACATAATGGTTTGTTGAAGTAGGCACAGTTGAATCTGGATAGATTTAACCAGTCATATTTTTAAATAACTAATCACAGTAGGAAAGGTGGAGTACCTATTTACGGATGGAGTTGGGGTGTGCATTGACAGTTATTTTGTCTTACAATAGAACTGAAGATACAGAGGGTGGAATGCAAAGTGGCACAGAAATTACTCTGGATTTCTGGATAGCAGGTAATAGAACAGAGTTGTCATCTGATATCTCATTATTATCAACTTCAAACAAAACTTTTCTTAGCCACCCCTGTGTTGGTCTGGTGGCTCAACTGAGGAAGTTAACTCCTGAAGTATGAAATTGTAGAGAGCAGCAGCATTATTCTTCTGTAAGGGCAAGCTTACTCTGCTTTGTTTTGTTTGCATATATGGCTTAGTTAACACCGTAAAATAAGGTGGCCGGAATGGAGTTAGTCAATAAAAATCATTGTTATAACTCATGGATGTTTTTCTCACAGTCATACTATATACATAAGTTTCAATGCCTGTGAAGAATTGGTGACTTATTCCTCATTTCATATGCTTTGAGATGAAAGTAAATGCAAGCATATGTAAAAATACACACATTAACATTTCAGAACCAATGAGAATTACTCTGCTCACTATATATATAAATATATAAAACAAGCAGAGTAATTCTGAACACAACTGTGTGTTCTTATTTGAAAGTAATTTTTTAAAGTTGAAAAATTTGACACCAAATATAGCTTAGGCTAAGCAAGCCAGTTGATCTTTCCTATTACTTTAAACTTCACACCTGAATGTTCTGTTTCTTGAACCTAGCAGGGCTTAGTTTCTTCCTTTTAATAAATAATTAAATTGTAAAGATTATAAGATTGTAAAGATTGTAAAGATTTCAAATAGGACATTGAAATTGAGAGTGGTAACAAACTGAATTGTTTGAGATAATTTAGCTTATTAGAGAATGCTTATATAGTTCATAGTCCAGACTATTGCTACTGGCTGTCAGGTATATGTTTCTGATAAATATTTTACATATGGAACTGCTACACTAGCAGTAAGAGTTATACTTCATAGTATTTGCTATGAAATGTTGCTGACAGAAATAAAGAACAATTACGTGTTGATCCTCAAAAATCTTTAAAAATACTAATAGTCTCTCTTATAAATATATATATTTTCTTACGTCCTGTATGTAAAGCTGTTTAGATGAAGCATTTATTAATTAATATTGAACATTAGTTTGCATAATCTTTGTTTCAGAAGATCTAGCATGCCTTTCTACATCCTTGTACTGGTTTGAGAACAAAACCAGTGAGAAACTCCAAGTCAGAAATACAATTTATTAGAAAATAGGAAGAAAAGAAAGAAAGCTACTGACAAAGTCAGAATACAACCTGATAGCCTGTTGGTCAGGGTGTTGGCAGTAGTCCAGTGGTACTAGATGAGCCTGGTCTTCCTCTGAGAGTCCGGTGAAGAAAGGCACCTTGGTGCCCCAATTCTCTGGTTTTTATCCAGGTAGAGGGGCTTGGCTCCTCCCCCCTG
The DNA here is from genome assembly GCA_013399455.1 of Anthoscopus minutus. NCBI lineage: Eukaryota > Metazoa > Chordata > Aves > Passeriformes > Paridae > Anthoscopus > Anthoscopus minutus. The sequence continues at coordinate 14,747 of VWYI01001438.1, read as the reverse complement.
GATGGAGCATTTTCCAATGAGATGATAAGCTTATCAGTGGACTCAATGGCCCATCAGCTTCTCCCCTTGGATGGAGCATTTTCCAATGGGATGATGTAAGCTTATCAGTGGACTCAATGGCCCATCAGCAGAGAACCCCTCCCTAGAGGGAGGATGGGTCGTGGGAGAAATAAGGAGATCGTCCTGCTGATTTCTTATCAGCTGGCTTATCAACACAAGATTGCATCACTTCCCCTCATTCCAGTTCCAGCAGATGGTGATAGAATAACACACTTTTGATTACATTTTGTACTGTAATCCATGACAATCCTGAATTCCCAGTCTTGATTCAATCATAGTGGAAAATATTTGAGATATCTTTGCAGGCTGTAATTATACATCTCCCGTCCTACCTTCAACATTTCCTTGCCCACCCTTTCTTTTCTATACACAGAGTAGTTGTAGTGAAGGCTAAAGACACAGGACACCACCTTCCCACCTCCCTGAGTGAAAACGATGTGTCAAGAGGTGTAAAGCATAGTTAATGCCCCTCAGGAGAAAATAAAATTGTTCCTTCAGACCTAAAGTCTTGGAAAAAGAGAGAAAAAGCTAGAAGCATCTCCTTCCACTTTCATACCTTGAAGTGAGGTTTATTGTAAGAATTATGGTACTGTTCTGGAAACTCTGGAATCTCAACTAAAAGCAAAGTTCTGGGTTTTGATACAACTTGCTACTTGGAAAATGCATATCAAAAAACTAGTAGACTGGATAGCAGGAAGAAATAGAAAGGTGGATTTCTTCAGGAGAAAATCCTAACCTAGATCTGAACTCGTAAAAAGGATGTATGACAGAAAAAGTCATATTTCTTTTTCCAAAATACTGTGGAAGACGAGAGAAGAAAGTGTGAACAGAAAATAATCCTGGACTCCCAAATTCCAGAAGAGTGAAGGATGATGCAAAGAAATAAAAGCAGATATCTCATGATTTTATCAAATTCTTTGTTCAGTTTATGCTAGGGCAAGCTAAGGAGTAGATATAGGATTGTCTGAGAAAGCCATTCTTGTAGTATGGCTTTGTAGTATCTCTTTGAAAAGAGATACAATGAATAGTAAAAATATTCAAGTAATGTTCAGGGACATTCAATAAAGTGTATTATTTAAGTGTGTTTAACCGTGGTAATTTTCACATTGACACAAAAAAGGTAATTTTACTCTCTGAAAGATTTTATGTTGAAACCAACAAGATATCATATAACAATTTATTGAAATATTTTAAAATTTACAGAAGATTTTGAGTCCAACTTCATATCTGCTGTACTCTCTCTTGGGATAAAAATTGAATTTAATGATTTCAGCAATATATACAATCTCTATATCAACTCCCTAATATGACTTGACAGCACACCGGTACCATTCCTTGGAGAGAAATGCAAGAGAGTATTAGAGGATTTAGAAAATAAGATGATTAATTCAAGTTGACAGACAAGTTATTTTTAGTTTCAGATAAATTTTAAAATGCAACCAATGCCCTTGCTACCAGAATATGTCCTGTATTCGTTATTTCAGGAATAAAAGTTGTTTGATTTCTTTTCTTTATCAAGGCCTTTTATTCTTAGATTTTTCATTTAGTTAATTACAACTCACCTAGGTATATTTCTCACCCCACTTGAGTCAGTGTTTTCAAGGGGTAACTAGACTTAAAAATTACATAATTATTTTCAAAGTTCAAATTTACAGACAGAGATTTCTATATGGTTGAGTGTACTTATTTTTTTTTTTGTCCGTATGTGTTTGGTTGGTTTTTATGCCTTGGAGTGACTAAATAGAATGGAGGCTAAACAGACTTAGAGAACAAAGTGGTGTTTATTAAAGGCCTTTAACAGATACACCTCACTCAGGACAGGAGTCTCACAGAGGCTACACCCAAGATGGACGACGGTCATGAATTTTTCACTCGGATATAAATTTGGTCTATTTGCATGTCAGGGATAAATTGTCCAATTACAACTCCAGATAATGAAGTCACATTTCCCCATTTTGTGCCTCCCCAATTTACTTCTGTTTATACTTTTCAGAGACTGTCATGGTGACCTTGGTTCTCAGGCCTGGAAGGATTGTTTTGTCTGACCAAACTGTGAAGAAAGCTTACTAACACTCTATATGAAGTTCAGAGTTATACACTAATCCAGTACAGCATCTGAAAAATCTAAAAGCTAAAATTTAGGGCATCAGTTTTGTCAGTGTGGTTTTTTTTTTCTGTTGTTCAGTTGTTGTGGTTTTTTTTCCCCAGAAACCCAAGAGACTGTGTGGCAAGTTCAGTTGGAACCAGGCAGAAACACTAATTAAGTATCGTGGTTTTAAAATTGCCAATTTGAAATTTCTCGGCTAACACACCAAAAAATGTTGTGGGTTCAGAGCTAGCCAAAACTCACTAGCCCACTCATGTTCTGTTGTGAGATATGATTTTTGAGGAAAGGAAAACGCAGGCTTAAACTTAAGACTATAAGGGAAATTTATTAACAAAACGAACTAAAAAGGAAATAACAAGGAAAAGTCCAAATGAAACCTCGAGAACACTTCCCTCCCTCACTCACTTATCTCTTTTCCACTTGACAACACAAAAACGAAATCTGGGATTTTTAAAATCAGTTATCACTTTTACAACAATCTTTCTCTATTTCACATAAGGCAAAGAGTCTTCTTTTTCAACACTCTGGAGATATGTCTACAAGTACAGTTCTCTGTGGCTTGCATCTTCACAAAACAGCAGCTGCCCGGTTCAGAAAAAACTCTGCTGTTGTGAAACTCCTCCCATTTTCTTTCATTAAGTCAATGGGTCATTGTCAACTTATGGGGTGTCATTTTTTAAAGATGGGCTGTTCAAAAAACTCACTTTACCAATTGCTACAATCATCTTCATCTCTAAAAAACACAAGTCTTTTTCTTCTTCTCAAAAGCACCACTGCTTCTTTAAAATCTGCT
>VWYI01001438.1:0-11669 GCA_013399455.1 Anthoscopus minutus | reverse complement strand
GGGAAATCCAGCCTCTCATTTCTGTTCGTGCTGGCTGCGGCTCAGGCACGACTCAGAAGAATTTTGGCTCGGCCCCGGCAGCGGCTGGTAGCTTAGCCTGGCTCGGTTTGCCCCGGCCCGGCCTCGGCTCCGGCCCGGCCGGGCCCAGGTCGGGCCGGGCTTTCCCTCACTCACAGCTCTGTCACTTTCAGCCGCCGGAAACCCAAGAGAGCGAGTTCAGAGTTTCCCGGGCTTCACAATGGTATTCACGGGGGTGGAACTTAGCTCTGAATAGCTTACAGAGCTGTCAGTTCTCAGAACTGGACAGTCACTGGCTATCTCTGAAACTCCCAAGCCTCTCTCTCAGGAGAACCATTTCCGGGGATGTTTTACTTCCTTCTTTTCCAATACCAACTAAGGTCAAAACCAGCACAGACTGAATGAATGGAAAATCCTACTTGCAAAAAAAAAAATGAAATAAAGTCACTGTGGTGGTTGCTGCAGATGATTTCAGTTAAAAATGTGGCTAATTTGTTTGGCCAGCTATGATGATATAAAAGTTAATTTGTTGGTGATATTATTTATATGGCAAATTATTTTCCCACATTTTAATGATACTTTTTAATCATTAGTTATACCCTGCCTTAAAATAGCCAATTATGTGCCTCTGAAGTTTAAAATTTTCCTGCAGTTGTAAATGGCCCAATGTATTCCAAGGACTGTAAAAACCTAGTGCTTTTTAAATTTTTGTATGGTACATTGTATGACAAAATCCTTGTTCAAGTTTGTTTTCTCACTGCAAATGGTAGGGGAAAAAAAAGGTGTTGCAGATAGCTGTCTTTCCAAAAAATGGCAGAGCAGTAACTGGACAATTTCAGTTGTCTTTAATGAAAGTTTTTTTCTATTATTTTTCAGTGTGAGATATAACTGTAAAATATCTGACATGACTGTGGAAGAGAATTGTATCCAAGAAAAAAATTAAAGGCAGCCTTTTCCTTATATCTCTATCATGAACTCCTTGTAATGTCTTGTGCACCTTTTTCCTGCTACAATTTGCTTCTGCTTTTACTAAGTCTTGTGCTCACATTGTTTGTTGACATATTATGGTCATTATAGCACAGGTGAACTGGGTGGGAATGGAGACTAAGAAGCTCTCCTTTTTCCAAACTACATGTGGCATTTTAGTTGCCTGAAGACATCAAAGGAACAAGGAATGTCACTGATGGCTTAGGAGGCAGCTGGGTGAAGCTGGGTACAGCTGGGTACATCTCTCCTGGCTTTGCCCTTCTGATCAAGGACTCTGCTAGGCTGCTGCTATTCTGAAAATGTTTCTGCTTCTGCTGCTTCTGCTTCTTTTCTCACTAAGTACCTTTGCCAGCACGGTCCCTTCACTGTTTTTAGCTGAGAAGCTGCAGGGACAGTGTTGTTATCTGAAAGCTTCACAGCAGCACAGGCCATTTGGAAATTCTGCTAGTTTTTTATCTGGCACCATGTAATAGCTCCAGGGTATTTGAAGCAAACTTAAATGAAAGTAGTTTTTTTTTACCTTTTGTAGTCCAGACTTTCAGTCTTCAGTTATTTAGAATAAGATCTGGCCCATTGCATAATTATCAAAATTTTCAGATGTACAAATATTAAGTAATTGTCTCTGACTATTTATTTATGCCATGAGCCTGACCCATACTAAAATACACACATGTGCATATAGCTGGAAATCAGGGTAACTGGCTGAATAAACATGAAAGCCTGAATGTGACCTCAAAAAACTCCTTTTCTCTTGGTGTCATGCTTTAGCTTTCACTGTACTTGTGCTGGCTTAAAGAAGGAAGATGAATCTCAGTGTTTTGAAAAGGTGGACTCAACTGAATGAGCAGAAACCGGGTACGCATTCTACATAACACGCTAATACTATGTATGGCTGTGTAATGAAAATGAAAAATCAGAGGTAGCTTCTATGGTTGCATTGTTATAGTTGCATGTAGTTTGCCATAAGTCAGAAAAAAATATATCTAAAAATTTAAGATAGTTTTCATGATGATATGTGTCCTGAAATTATTAAATGATACCTGCCTTAGTATCAAGGCAGTGCTTATATCTTTGCTGTGGAATATGGCGAGGTCAGTGTCTAATGTTCCTGCAGCTCGCAGCATCACAGACTAAGCTGCTTGTGTTTGGTTTTGTTTGGTGGTTGTTTCAGTGGGTTTTGGGGGTTTTTCCCAGGAAGGTACAAAATGGCTTGATAGTATAAAGATAGCAGGTACTCCTCTACTCATTTTGGCATAGCAGACAGGTCAGTTAAGTTCTGTGTTCCAGCAGTATCCTTTTTTATAGTCTATTCTGGCTTACTTTTGGACAGTGGTACAGAACAATTCTGGAGATCTTTTTTCAGTGTGATTTGATTTGTATATCATGTATGGAAAATGTAATGTTATTCTGTCTCCCAGTAGAGAGTCCTAGTTATTTTATTTTGCATAAAGAGCAGAAGTAGAGTTGAGGTAATGAATTATTTGGCTTCCTAAACTACTGCCTGTCACTGTCCATTATCTTTGTAATGACCCTAGATTCCTCTTGCCTCTGACATACACTTTTTGGACATAATTGCCACCAAAGCTGGTATATTAGGTCCATTGGCAGGTACTGCTTTCTCTTACACCTGTCTTTTTCACACACCAAACTAGTTCTTCAAAGATGTTGAAATAACTAGTGACACATATTTTTACAGTAGAGCTGTATATTCTTTTTTCATGCTAAAAATCTTTCTTTAGAAGTAGCATATTTATGGTTTAGTTCTTCCCTTACCTGAAATCCCTGTTAAACCTTGCTTAATTCCTACTGAGCTCTAGTTATTGCTGTAGCTCTCGGTGTTTAGAAATTTTTAATATTATAGTCTTGGATTTAAAAAAGAAGTGCAGAATGGGAAGGAAAATTTTATGTAGAGTCTAATTGGAATTTGTTTTTGTCAGCCATTCTGAAAGATAAGATGTTTCCAGCTCATTGAAATTGAAAATTGATGTGGAGATAATAAAAATTACACTTTTTTCCTTGTTGTTTCTGTACCTAATATGTAATGCTTATCATTTAGGGAATTGGTTATTTTAACAAAAATCTGTTTTCTGGGGGCTCTTCTTGAAGCTCAGTCTGCTACAGCAGTTACTGCAGAACTCATTTGTCTAGAAAACACTCAATCAGCATGCAAATCTATAATTCTGCTGAAAAATAATACAGGGCCTGAAGAACCCTCTGAAACAGTGCTATTACTCATTGAAACATAATATTTTTTTGCAAGTACTGTCTTACCTTTCCTTTACCTTCTCTTTTCTATAATGGTTCCTTCTCATCATTTTGAGATCAGCCATTATTATTTGCTAGTTCTTATCTTGCTTCTTAAATGCCTATTCCATTCTTAAATGGAATATAATCATATGCTTGTCCAACTCATCTTCCTCTTCCAGTTTGAAAAAGCTATATATAATTTATTACTCACTCATATGTTAAATCTTGTGTTTTTAAAACCATATTCATGATTGCTGCACTGGACACATGTCTGGATACAAACATTTCACTGATATGATAGAAACAAAATCTCATGAGCAAAATTGTTTGAGATTACTCAGTCAGAAACTTCTAAACATGGAATGTGCTGAATTTTAATATGAAATAATAAGATGTGGGGGGGAAGATAAAATTGTACTCACAGTAACTATTAGCCATTATGGGTTTTTTTAGCATTCTATCAATCTAGAAGAACCTGAACTGTGTGAACGCTAAAACTGATAACTCCATGTTCGACTTTTGAAGCTGACTTTACTGACTTATGATGTGTTGTTTCATCAAATAGAAAACCATTGAAGAGTTCTATATGTTTACACTGCTCCCTCCTAAGTTATGAATCCATGTAGTTTGTTACCGGCTTGTGTTTAAACAGAACACCCTGAGAACTGCTCATGGAAGTGAGAACACCTCCATGAAACTACAATAAAAAAATAAGTGTGGAGAGAGATGAGTGACAACGGATTATAAATGTTAGAGACTTAATTAAATCAGAAATGTTTCAGCAAGGTTCAGACTGGTAAAATTATATCTTCCTTTCCTGATCTAAGATAGGAAAAATTATTTTAATTGCCTAGCAACTACATTGCACAAACTAGCTCAGTGGGGAATCTATGGGTTTGATAAGCAAATTAAAAATGGGCATTTTATGTGAAGAGAATAAAAATTTTTCAGAACTGTTAGTCAACTGAAAAATTAATTGCATGGTATTACAAATTAAAATGGCAATGGATCTGGGAATATTTTGTGGGAAATTGTAGATCATCAATATTGCTTATCATCTTAGTAGAAATGGTGAATTGGCTTGCACCAACAGAGTACTAAATGCATTCAAAGCACACAGTGCTTGTCTATGGAGGAAAGCCAAATATTGAGAAGCTTGGTGAGAAAAAAGGTTACTTTGGAAGATCTTGTTTGTATCTTCTAGTGTATAAGTGCATTTTGTACACTCATGGCATGTTAGTTTAGCAGTTTTTTTGAAATTTAGTCTTAAATAGAGAAGGAAGAGTTCACATTTTCAAGTATAAGCTTCAGAGAACTATATTGCAACAGCCCAATTCTGTTAATTGTTAAGCACACACCTGCAGCAAACTTGCTGCTTGCCTGAGCTTCAGATGGGTTCTCTATGTCCTTTAGAAAGAAATGTGCAAGCTGTCCCAAAGTTGCAAGGTGCTCTTTGCATCAAGCTGTGACTTAAAGAGTATTACATTGAGTGCTCATAACTGATACTGCATCTGCCACCAGTGTCTCTCTTCCACTTATTTTCATTCAGAAGACAGAACTTGGTTACCATAAAAATACTTTTACCAAGCAGTGCAAATAAGGAATGTTTTCTAGTTAGGGCACCTGCAACACCCAATTACAAGGGTTGCAGGGCTTCTGTCATATGTTGGTCTCTATAATGGTAACAGGTGGCCAGTGAGCCTGAGCATGCGGAACCTGTTTTCTGCCTCCCAGATCCAAACTGATTGTGGGGATAAACTGAAACACTGCTTTAAGAGGCATTATACCACGACTCTTCTAGATCTTCTAGTGAAGACTGATTTTTTCAAAGTTGCCGTACATATACCACTGTTTGTTATAAATAAATCAGGCTGACCACCAAAATCTGATGCAGCAGTAAATCAAGGCTTTAATGCATTCTATAATAAGGATAATAAGCAAGCAGCGCTGGGTGCGTGGGGAGTCTGCACTCCACCAACTGTATGCTGTCCAGTCCAAACTTCTTCCGTCTATACCCTTCTTATCCTTTGTTTCCTCCTTCTTTCGATTCCTGTTCTTTATGTTGTCTTTCGATTCTTGTTCCTGACGTGGAGAAGTTCATTTTGCACAGACTCCCTGCTGTTGCTAAGTGTCTTTGCTAACCTTCTGCCCCCTCAGGATGCTCTTTGGGAGGAAGGCAAGTAATCTTCCACATTACCCTCTGTTTCACACTTTCTTAGTGCAAGTGTATTAGGTACTTTTATTATATATTCTTCGAGTTTCAATTCCTCTTATGGTTAAGGTTTAGCAGCTACAGCCTAGCTATTCTATATTTTCAGGCCTTAATTGATTGCAACATTGACAAAAACAGCTGATTCCACTGAATCTCTACATACGTTACACCGACATTAAGGTGTACTTTTATTTTTTTTGTTTTTGATACTAATCACAATCACACTTCCTATACATTTAATAAATATATATATATATACTACTATGAGTGCATAGGTATTTTTTCACTTCAGCAAAGTTTGACTTGTGATTTGTAAGAAAGTAAGGCTGAACTCACCCCGTGATATGGGTGAAAAGCTCATTGTGGTAGCCCTCCTTTCCAGAATAAATAAACAGTTATGTACAACCCTAACACAATAGCAATATTTCTCTGCATGACAACATCTTCTCCATGCTATATTTCAGCCTTTAGTTCCTACAACCATTTCAAAAGTCACAGTTACTTGTGAAGGACTTGTTAGGCCTGAATTCTACTGTCAGTGTTTGTAGAGGCATGCAGAAATATTTATTTCTCTATTTATAGAGTGAAATCTTTATTTCTCTATTTAAAGAGTTGTGGGAGCCCAGGATGTCCCTCTGACAGTCCTAGGTGATCTGACCCCAGGCCAGGGGGGTTTAAAGCTCTGGCAGGGGGGTCAGAGACCCTGACATGCAGCCAGAGATCCTTGTGGCTTTGAGCTTGATCCATGGAACATATTACCATCACTGTATGAAGAAGTAAAAGTCACAAAAGTACAGAGTTAGGATTCTTATTATAGTGAGCTGGGAGGCAAGATGGAGGGAACTGGGTGTTGTCCTGTCCTCCTTCCTTCTTCCTAGCCTCCATCTTTTGGCTGATGGTGGCACTTTGGTATTGGTGTAAAGTAAAAGGACACAGTCTAGCATAGGTGATAGCTATAGGAAAGTTAACTATAAATAAAGTATACGTAGTTTAGAGTATAAAAGAGAGCACAAGCCCCATGGGAGGGCAGTGTGCCTTGGTCTGGTCTGCTGAACAGACCTTCGCAGGCCAGGCTGAAAATGGTTTTCTGATAACCAACAATAAACAACCTTGAGACTGAAAGCCAAAGACTTCAGACTCGTTTTTGGACAGCCAGGTTGGATAAAAGAGACTTTTTACACATCTCGGGGTCATCTTGACCGCAGGAAACCCTGAGATAGAGTGAAGTTCAGAATCAGACACACAGGGCTAAGATTATGATAGGACAAAAGATAACTCCTAGTCATATGAAAATTTTGGTGTAGAGTTTGTTTCTGGATATTTGTTGATGCCTTTTCTACCTGTGTTGTTTTGCAATTAAAGAATTAGTTAAAAAAATAAAATAATTTTAGAATTGGATTTTTGAGATTATGTGATCTGACAACAGTCAACACAAAGCAGTTCAATTAGCCTTTCTATTCAATGTAAAGAGCTATTATTGCAAGACTGTGTCTATATAGCATTTTATTTTTAAACTGAGAACTATTCACTATTTATTGCCTCCTATGATGTCTGGAGGAGCTACAGTATACTCATAATGACTTTGATGTTTCAGACAGTGGATGTTAATAGCTAGCTGGATCATGAGATTATGAGAGTTCCTAAAATGCTTAAGAGATGTTTGGTGAAGGTAATTTAAGCCTTATAGTTTATCTTCCATGAGGATTTCTAGTCAGAAAAAAACCACAAATATTTTTACTTTGCAACATTTATTTGTTTTCAAAGCATGAGAGACTTTTATTCTTTATCTTAAAATAAATTTCAATTTAAAGTAGCAATCCCTCCAAGAAAACAAGCATTTTAAATAGATGTGCAGTTCACAAGCTGATAAAAACCAAAACTGACTATACCCACATTAAGTTTTTCAGAAAACCAAACTAAATGAGCTTTTAATAATTAGATATGTCAGCACTCATATTTTAGCAGCTGCTTTAAACAGTTGGATTAATCACAGAATGGCAGAATACATTAGATTGGAAGGCATCTCTGGATGCCATGAGATCCTGCTCATCTCTCTTGAGGTGGTGAGGAAAGGGGAGGAGACGCTAGGGCAGAGGATTCTTTTCAGCCCCTGGGAAGGCCCCAGGCTGGAGCAGGAAAAGCGTGAGGAGGAAGCAGAGGCAGAGAGGAACTGTTGTGGACTGACTGCAGTCACCCATTCCCCATACTCCTGTGGAGCTTTGGATAGAGTTTGGGATGGTAAGGGAGTTAGATATGGAGTGAAGCTGCACCTGGGAAGAAGGCTGGCATGGGGAAAAGTGTTTAGAGTCTTTTATCTTTGTTCATCAACCTACCCTGTTTTAATTGGTAACTAGTCAAAATGATTTTCCTTAGGTTCTGATTCCCCTGTCTTTATCTTGACTCTCGGTAATTTTTTTCTTTTTTTCCTACCCTGTCCTGTTGAGGAGAGGGAGTGAAAAAGAGAGAGTAAAGGTCTGGTGGCCAGTCAAGATCAACTCACCATCATACTACAAAGAGGACTAATTTCAAAGTCGCAGTAGGCTGCTCCGAGTTTTGTCCAGTTAATTTTTCTTTTCTTTTTTTGAAATCTTCATGGATGAAGCTGCCTCAGCTTCTCTGGGCACATCATTTAGTATGTAACTTCTCTCCTTGCCAAGAATAACTTTCAGCACACTTCAAATTTCAGTCATTTACTACAACATAATCATTTGGATTATGGATTATTACCTTGAATCTAGATGGCTAGATTCAAGCAGAATATTCTTATTTTTCAAGGCAGTTATGCAGTGAATCTCTCAATAATTGCTTTAAATTACATATAACAAACTAGATGCTTTGTGCTGTCTATGCAATGTATTTTAAAATCTTAATTTTCAACTTTTTCAGAGAATGTTATCTTTGGATGGAAATTTGTTTTTAAACTGAATTTCCACTCTAAACAAAATCAAACATACAAAGTTTTAAGACTCTGGGTTCCCTGTCTCATCCTTCTATTCCTCACTCAGCAATTCTATCTCCAAATGCAGCAGGGGCAGGCTCAATGCCTTTTTAGACTTATTAGAAAACTAATTTGAAAAACTTTAACTGCAAGAACAGGTAAATATAAATGATGAGAACTCTATCTTGGAGGTACACCTCTGTCTTTTCAGGATAAGCATCTGAAAACTGAAGCTCACTAAAGCCAGTACCAAAGCTGGAAGCTATGTAAAATATATTTGCAATTCTTTCAATGTGCAAGATGATTACTGAATTGGAAGCTTATATCAAATTAAGAAATGCTCTGGAAATTTATCCATCAATATTCAAGGAAAGTGGATGATTAGTGGTGGCCTGCAGGAACATTTAGACAGCTACAGAAAAATACTGAAGAGTCATGTGGAAAAAAACAGTATTGAACTTAAAGTAGACTAGAGGAAGAGGTCTTGAATTTTTGCATACTACTTATTCAGATCTACGTCCTATTGCTGAAGTTAATTGTGACTTACCCTTTGATACAAGTGACTCACCATGAAATGCTCAGGGAGCTGAGATTATTTAGCCTAGAGAGTAAAAGGAGAGGTAGCCAAAAGACAACGTAATAGAAGCCTTCCAGTCATTATGGAGGATTATGAGAAGATGCAGTCAGGCCCTAGATATGTGCGTGACAGGACCACACGAGATAATAGACATAAATTGAAAGAGACAGAAGATCCAGTTTAAGAGCTGGGAGGAGTGTCCATGACAAGACAGACAAATGTTGGAATAGGCTTCCCAGAGATAATGCAGAATGTCTGTACAGGAGGTTTTCTAGACCAGACTTTATAAAGCCCTGAGCAGCCTGGTCTGACCTCAGAGCTTTGGTTGGATTGGTGAACTCCTGAGGCTTCTCTAGCCTGAATGACTCTGCAATTCATTATTGCTTCTATCTTAGTCTTGCCTAGTTAAAAAATAATTGATTTTTAATTTTTTTCATTTATAAATTAAATATTTAGTAGGAGTTCTGATATTTTTGTTCATATGGGATTTAGTTTTGTGGTTGACTTATAGCAGGTCTGAGGAGCTGTGCAAATGTATAGCTCTCATTAAAAAGTACTACAGTGTAGTTTTGCTGACCTAGGCATTCAGACATAGGGTCGTGCCATTTAGATGCAGCCAAAGACAATCAATATCTTGTGCTGTTGTTCTATAATCATCTTTTCATCAAGGTTGTGTGAATGACAGACTGTTATGGACTAGTTGTCAAACAGAAAGTTCAGAGTTCTAGTAATTAAAGTAAACTTGTGTGCTGAAATGAAAATCCAAAAGGATAGACCTGTAGAGAAGACAGACTTCAGATTGATGGCAGACAGATTGCATTTGGTTTGGAGAAAATGGTTTGTCTCTGTGTGCTTCAAAGATGATAAGTGGAGCAATGGAGAGATTTACAGGAAACTATGGTGAAGGAAGTTTGGGCTGGATATAGGGCATTCTCACTGTGAGAAGAGTCACACATAGGAAGAGGCTGCCCATGCAGACTGTATAACCTTCATACTTGTAGGTTTTCAAGGTCTGACTGACTAAGGCACTGAGTAGCATATTCTTACAGCTGACTAAATGGAAGGTTGGAGTGGTGACCTCAGAGTTGGAAATAACATCAGTCCTTCCCACTGCAATATAAATGGTCAATGCAGGTGAAAAAACATTAAGTGCATGTTATACAATACTCTGGGCTCTGATGGTTTTGCTCACATCTGATGACACTGACGTGTTCCATTAAAGAAATCATTTGGAGCAAGAATGTGAATCATGGGATTTTAGTTGCCAGGTAAGTTGCTGTGAGTTAGAATAAACACTAAGTTCTGAAGCCAGCCTCCCTGGATTTATTTGCTTTATTATTAAAGAAGAATAGGAAAACCAAGAATGAAAGCATTTATATTGACTATTTAATAGCGCCACATTTGTGATACACTTAAAAAGTCAGGTTTTAGACTAGTGAATTCCTTCATGCCTATGCCAATGTACACCTACGCCCTTTCTTTTCAGCAACTCAGTTTTACAAAGGGTCATTCCTGATAAACAAGATCTTATATTTCTTGTGATTCCACAGGAGTTTTGTTGACCAAATATAAAAAGGCCATTTTTTAAATAAACAGGGCAGGAGACCAGCTCTTTTAAACGCCTTTATTAAAAGTCAGCTTGGGTCGGGGGTCTTGATGGGTAACGCGCACGCCACCGCTGCTCCCAGGTGCGATGTGGAGGAGGAGGAGTGCAAGCAACTTTGTCTGCTCACACAGGCAGAGACGGGTCTTCCATCCTCTCGGGAGCACCATAAGGCCTCTGTCCACTGGCTCTTAGTCTAAGGGTGTCACCCTGGTCCAGTGCTACCAGAAGGCCTCTGCCTACTGGCTCTTAGTCTAGGGGTGTCACCCTGGTCCAGCGCTACTGCGATTATGGTGACGCGGGCGAAGGCCCTTCACTTGGTAGCTGGTAGTCTTGTTCCTTCCTTGGGTTGTCCAAATGTTTATTTGGTCACTGGCTCATTAGTCCTTAGGAGCTGTGGTTACCTGTCAAGGCTCTGCAGCATGCAGGGTTCCATGGGACGCGCTCTGACGATGCAAAACCCGTAAGTCGGGGCTGGGGGGGGGTCTCCCGTCTCGCAAGCGCATCAGAGGCACTGACAGGGCAGAAACCACGTGCCCAGGTGGTGGGTGTTGGCACAGAGCCAAGAAGTGCGGATCCCTTTAGGGTTCAGAGCGGAGCGGAAACATTGGAGCCGGAATGGGAACGGGACAGTGATGATGTCAGTCTCAGGAGGGACGAGGACGTTTCCGAGACCACGGTTGCACCGAAGCGAACTCGGAGGAGGCGCACTTGGGGCGGGAACGTCCACACTCCTGTGATGACGCAGGCAGGGACGGGGCATGGTCAGGATGCGGAAGTCTCCCGAGGCGCCAGCCCCTCTCCGTTCCCACGGCAACCGACAGATAGCTGGCCAACCCACAGTCCGTCTTCACCACCCAAGACATTGCAAGGTTGAAACAAATGACACATGAACAATTAAAATCCCAAGGTGCACATTTTGCAAATTTACAACAGTTATTGAAAGAAATGCTTAAAGAGATGTCAGAGTTAATGACACCACAACAAATTTTTCCAGACCCAGGCAATAAAACCACAGCTCGTGGTAGCACTTTAACATTGCCAGATTTTTTTCCCAAATTTATATAAAACGAAATCTAGGTCGAAA
>VWYI01001437.1:0-29787 GCA_013399455.1 Anthoscopus minutus | reverse complement strand
GCTGCAAACACTTGAGGAGGCACCCCTTTTCAGGTTCTGACAAGCAAGAAAGCAGGTATATACCCTAAGGGTTCTATATGAGCACTGCTGTTTAAGAATACATTAGGACAAGTGGCTGGGCAGGCTTTGATTTTGAATGATGGCCATTGGTTTGATAATGGAATCAATATTTAATATATTAGCATATAATAATAAATTACTATATTAAACATTACAATAACTTATAATAATACTTAAGCATCCAACATCATATTTATAGTGGGAATAATCACACATAGTGGATGGCTGGAAGCACAATGAACTGCATTATGTGGAACATTTTAACTTTGATGAAAACTAATTTGAAAATTGCACAGCTTTAACACTGCTTTTATAACCTACTGAAAACATGGAGGTATTTCAAGCAGCCTGCATACATGTGAGTTTATCCTATGGTCTCGCCTTATGGTGCATAGAGAAGGCACATAACATGGTTTATAGATAGCTTAGAGATCAGTACGTGGTGCCAGAGATATGAACCCTCAGGTGTCTTCACTACGTCCATGTACACATTGAATGTTACCACATTGTTCTCTGTCTCTGACAGAATAGTGCCCAAGCCATCTGCCTTTGCATACTGTAAATTTATGGTTACAGTATGCAATTACAGCCCTCTTCCTGCTCCAAAGAACCTGTACATGTTCTATAGCTATTACACCTCGATAAAATAAAATACAAGCTGTGCTAACAGTTTTTAAATCAAGGCTTGTGAATTGCATGTACAAGCTGCTGTTGTACTGCCAGTAGCATGTAACTGATCCTTGCAGATTGCTCTGTACACCTCCTGGATGCAGGCATAGTACCAACAAATGCCTTACCTGGCAGCTTGCTAGCAGTGGTGCAGTAATATTACAAGAGCCCAGCCCAGTGGAAAACATTTTGTTAACAACAGACACTACCAAACAAAAAGTCCTCAGTGAGCACAACTCTACAATTCTGCAAGACAAATTATATATTTTTGAGAAAGTAAGCCTTTAACGTAACTAGGGTTTGCTTCAGTATCTAACCCTCCTCAGTCTTGCAAGGAACTCCTAATCTCAACTTTAGCTCACCTGGTCATATGGCATTCAGACGATATCTGTTAAAAAATACACCCAAAGACTGCCATAGAACCATACATTGGTTTACACTGGAAAGAACCTTAAAGATTATCTAGTTCCCACCACAGCAGGGATACCATTCATGATCAGGCCTCTGAAAGCTCCATCAAATCTGGCCTTAAACACTTGATGGGATGGGGCATCTACAACCTCTCTGGGCAATGTGTTCCAGTGCTTCACCACCCTCTCGAGTAAAGAATTTCTTCCTAGTATGCAACTTAAACCCACCCTCTGTCACTTTAAAGCCATTTTCGCTTGTCCTGTTGTTATCTACCTGTATAAAAAGTCCCTCTCACTCATTTTTACAAGCCCCCTCCAGGTACTGGAAGGCTGCAGGGAGGTCTCCCCAAAGCCTTCTAATATCCAGCTCTCTCAGCCCATGCCAACTTCCAACATCTGTGACTTCCTTAATCCTGCAATACTGAGTAGCAGAGAAGACACCAGACTGCGCACAGCACGTTTTGGCAGTAAACACTTCTAGCACACTTTCTGAATCTAAATATATGTATCTTCTAAATATACAGTATCCACATACCCGTAATGTAATTTAGGTGTTTCCTAGATGTTTACCTTCCACATCCCTTTATTCTAAAAGATGTGCCAGAAAGCAATTTTGCAGTACTGATGTACCACCACAGTACAGCACAGTGAAACTGAAACGGAGTGCTAACATCAACCAGACCTCCTGCCACCACATCTCACTGACATATTCAAGCCAAAAAGTTCCAAAGACCTTTGTTACTTTGAAATTAATCATACATGTAATTCACATTATTTTCTCTCTGAACAGCAGTGCAGCATCTTTAATTAGACAGTTTAAATGACAAAACCAAAGTGAAAACCAAAGCCATCTGACCTAAGGTTTTCCTATTTCAATACTTGTCTCATTTCAGTAGCTCAAAGGTCCTACTCTAGCCAAGTTGTTTGGAATGTGTGTTATTCTCTCCCATTTTAAAAGAAGATTTTGGAAATTAGATTTCCTTCTGAAAAAAATCTAATCTCTGAGCATGAATAGCACATTTTTCCTGAATGCCTTTGGGAACTGTCAGGGATGATGGATTTAAGTTAAAGTAGTTATGCCTCTATAGTTGCCTACCTCCATGAGTGCTGAAACTGCCAATGAAGTATATCTGCTTCATGGCAGAACACATTTCTTGGTAGATACCACCCTCTATAGCTTCTAGTTAACTACTGGAAAAAAACTAGGCTGTTTGGTTAACAATTGGAAAAAACCCAACCAAAACACAAACTTATAATTGTGTGGAAATAGGTTTCTTTTTTTCAAGAGTCCATGCTAGTATGTTGTACAAAACAGCAGTACTGTCAAAAGAGCCTAAGGGTCTGTCAGTATCTACTACAGGTCCTTCTGGCACTGTAGTATACTGGTTAAAAAACAACACTCTACATTTTATTGCTTTTCATATACTTGCACAGATTTTCAAAATTCACCTGACAAAGGCAAAATAAAAATGGGAAAAGATCAATGTTTAAGCCATATTCTAAAATGGTTTGATTATTACATCATGTTCTTCCAACATCATAGAAATGCAACAATTAGTCATTATGGTTCATTTTAATATAGTAAATATCAAAAGTGCAATATATAAAATTACTGCAAATAGTGCTTTTCTGGCATAAAATAACTAGAAGAATCCAAAATCATTTAGATTTTTAAAATTTGTACTATTTATTACAAAACAGTGGAAATGCTTTTCCTTATAAATAGCACAATGTCCAGCTATTGGAGAAAACCTCTTCAGATGATAGCTTTAACACTTTGCTATGAATAAACTTCACACACATCATACAACAATCCAGCTATGCAGTATTTCCTATTTTGTATGGATAATCTATGTATCTTACTTTTCTGTGGGTGTCTCAGGAAATGCATCCAGCAGTATCCTGTCCAATGATCACTTACACTTATAGCTGACTAAACAGAGCTTAACAGGTGTCAGTGTAGCTCTGATTTAAAGACTTATAAACAATGACCTAAGCAGCCCAACAAAAGTGGGAAAACCTGAAAAGAGGGGAAAATAAGGCAAAGACAATTGAATCGTGGGGCTAATAAGTGACAAAACCCCCACAGATTTCATGAAGGAGGCTTTTCTGAGGAATATTTTTTTCTTCAAGTTTCTATAGAAGAAGGTGATCAATCTGAAAAAAGTAACCCTCAAGATCATAAACTAAAAACACTTGTCCAAATGTTGCTGCAAAAATGTCCTTACCAAATCTCAGTTAACAGACCAAGGAGAAAAGCAGTTTAGACTATTTGCCTATTATATTACATAATGAATTTTCTTCAAGAAAAAAAATGAACTCCTGATCAAAGTATCTGAATTATCTGAATGATCAAGGCTGCAAATTCTCAAACTTCAAATATTTATCATTCAGTGAAAATCAAACACTATCCTTCTCCTACAAAGTGACTGGTATAAAAACACAGGCCAGCACAGGTTTACACAGTTGGGTACTTGAGCTCGTATCTCAGAGATCAAACAGGCTAAATTTTTGTACTCCCTGGTGTTATTTGAAACAGTCTGAACACACGGTTTTGAACAACGTGGCTGAGATTTATCTTTCTTTATACTGGAAAAGAAAACTACTCTGCACACCAGACATTTTTATATGACTTCTGTCTACTCCTAAGCATGACTAATCTTCATTTTTCCCATCAGGATTAGGAGAAAGAAGTATAACAAAACCCAAGAAACTGCTCCTTCCATGTCAACGTATTTGGTGATACATGAAATTCTAGTCATTTGGATTAAAAAAGTGTCACTACTTCATAAACTACCATTTTTTAAACAACAAGGGAAGTTCACACGTGGATTCAGAACACTCTGCAGCCATTTTAATGCACGCTCCATCAATTCCATACAATCTATTTCACATTTTGCACTTAAAAGTAGGTGAATTCATTAAAGGAGATCTGTTACAGCCAGCCATATGCATACCGTTTCTTTTGACCAAAACAGGATCAGATTTTGACATGAGCTGCTGGAAAACTGGATAAAGAAGAGCACAAGAACTAAAAAAAATAATTTAAAAACTCACTTCTCTACCCATAAAAACAGAGATACCACCATAAAATTGTTTCAACTGACACTCATGTATTGTGAGTGTGCAGCTCTCCCATGAAGGGAGGCAGTCAAGCAAAAGTACAGCTAAATTCTTCCATTCTATTAATAGAAATGTTGGAAATGCCTGCCTAATTTAGCTTTTACTTCCTTTTTCAATTTAGACTAACATCTCCCATGAGGTATTTGGAGCTCTCTGACCAAACAAGACTCATCCTGGCTCATCCCAAGCACATCTTCAACACACATTGAATAGCACTATTTTACAAGGGCACAACAAAACCATCCCTTACAGATCATGGCAAAGCTGCTCAGAGTAAAAATTTTTAAATATACTGTAATAAGAGGTACCTTCATGTAACACATAAAGTGAAAAGGAAGCTGAATTTTTCCAGCACCATACACTAAGCTTCACCAATTTTCAGTAGATAAAGCAGAGGACCTTACCAAGGGGAACACACCCTCTTTATAGCAACACTGTTATGTCTGAGTTTCATAAATCCAAATCAGTTCTTTCATGCCTCACTTTTAGACACTGCTCCTGAGTTCTTCATTAGTGACCATGGGGTCACCAAGTTTCACAAAGTTTCAGAGTCAACATGGAGTTTCAAACTCATAAGTTTGAAACTAGATGGGTAAGGGAAATTGTATACAGAAAGAACTCCTCAGTATCCAGAGCTTTCAGATGGGAATGTCTCTGTTTACCACAAACAAAGACGTGTCCCTAACACAAACAGCCTCTAAGATAAACTAAAGCCAAAATAAGTAGTAAATAACATCTGCCTTTTTATTTTCAGTACAAGAAAAGGGACCTCCAGCCAGATCCTATCCTTTAAATTAAACTGTTTCATTAAAAAAGCTTAAAAAAAGACAAGAATTAGTTATTCCACTTATTTCAAAGTAAGGTTTGTTCATTGGTTAAAACCTCAGACAGCTAAAACAAATATGGAACTTTGGTAAAACTATGTGTTATCTTGTGTCAGTCCTAGTGTATACCAAGACACTTACCACATTCCCGTCTACAAAGACTCCTCATTAACAGTTTAAAGGAAGGACAAAAACATCTCCACTCACTGTATTTTACTTACAGATCATCAAATATGAAGAGAGTCTCCTCAAATTATGTGTAAACAAGCAAAAAAAACCCAGCAAAATGAGAGAAAATTAGCCCCTAGAAATGCACGAGCTTCTAATTCACAACAATGAAATCCCAAATTTCAGAAGTTAAACTGCGCTGTTCCCTAGTATTTGAGAAGTAACACAAAAATGTCGTTGGATTTCCATTCGCTTACACACCAAATTCAGCACTGAAACAAACTTCATATATTCCAGACTTTTACAAGTAAGCTGCTCAGAAACTGACTCAATTTATGTTACATTTGAGAGGCTTAAATGATGCTACATAGTAGCAAAGAATTTAAACTGAACAAGTCAGAAAATAAGCTTGGGCTAGCTCCTTATTAACCATGAAGAACTTAAAAATAAAAGTCTGTGTCCAGACAATCATTTTTCCTCAAAGCTCAACAGTTTGCTAGTCCCTGTGTTTCAAACAGCTTATAGCTAACAGCTGTGCATCCTGAGCTTTTCCATCCAACTGCTAATCAAATGTGACAACTTACTATACATGACACATCCTTATCAGAAATAACTACAGTCCACAAATGCAGAGGTGTTCATATTTGGGTTTTTTTTTTTCTTTTATTCCTATGATTAAAATCCACCTCAAACATATTTTTGATACTGTAAATCTTATTCTGCAGTGCTGCACTGTAACACTCCTGACTGAAATGCAAATGTTCAAGGGAGAAATAGTCCCTAATGAATTTAAGACAGGTTATTAATACATAACAGAAAAACTAATTTAAAGGATAATAAGTCCAAATTCAGTCATTTGAATAAAAATCAGCTGACCAGAGCATGGCTATATCAATGAAAGCCAAGGGACATGGACATCCAGAGAATTAATTCAAAATTGAAATCCACCTAAGGATTCCAGTATATTTCTAAACAGTAAAGAAACTTCACTTCTCAAGAGACCAAAAGAACACAAGAATCTTGTTCAAAAAGACATTTTTCTTTTTTATCTGCAACTAGGATTTGAACTAGTTGTGTTTCATGATGATTAACAAGTAATTGCAAGTAAAACACCTGACTTTGAGCCCTAAAACTTAAAAACTGACGTAACCACTTACATAAATATTAAACTCAAGTGCCCCT
Organism: Anthoscopus minutus; assembly: GCA_013399455.1. Lineage (NCBI taxonomy): Eukaryota > Metazoa > Chordata > Aves > Passeriformes > Paridae > Anthoscopus > Anthoscopus minutus. Next base: position 23,351 of record VWYI01001437.1, on the reverse strand, counting down.
TGTGAGACAGAAGAACGAAGGCATTTCATGAGTAAGCAAGACTCAACAAAACCAGCTTCACATCAACACAGAAATGAAGAATTGCTTTGGGAACTACAACTGTATGAGACTGCAAAACATAATCAAGTAAATATTCCTAACAAACTGATTTTAAATGAAACTTGTTTTTAATCTCTCCATAACAGTATACATGCCGAATTCTGAACACCAATGGCTTCTATCAAATAGAAAAGGAGACAGAATTAAATGTGATCAAATAGCACGACTATTCCCTGTATGAAGACTTAATCATCACAACAGTTCAAATGAGGTTTTACACTTCACATAAAAAATAAGGTCAGATCCAGAATACAGAAGTTGCTGATCAGAAAAATTCATTAAGTTTGAAATAGGTTGCAATGAAGGCTGAAACTACTATGGTAATAATGGGCAGGGAGAGAAGGAGATACAGCAAATTCAAGTGTGACCCCATTTCCAATAAAATATTGACTCATTAGTCAGCAAGAGAGGAGGTATCAGTCAAATAAACCAAGTGCAACTGCAAGCAAATGTAGGTGAAACAGTGATGCAACTTCTGCACATATGGGAAGAAGCAGGGAAGAGAGAGCCATGCTACATAATAAAACTAAACCCAAGACAAAAAGCACACACTTGAAGAGCAAAAGAGAGGTACAGAAGCACTCATGTCACTTTACAGGTAAGTATCCACCCCAGAAAAACCCAAACGCTGCCAACAGCAATGCAAGTTACAAGCAGCCCTTAAGAACACCAAGGAACAGGCAGACCAGACTTCTACCTTTGACAGCCAAGTATTTAAAACATGCTTACCTCTGTCTACAGTTTTGTAACCTGAGTTTAATTTAAAACTTTGTATGTTACCTACTTTGGGTCTGAAATCCAGTTTACCATGGTAACTTCAGAAACTTATGCTGTGCAGATGAATACCAGTGAGTTGGTTTGGTTTTTTTGGCTTCATTTTTTTTTTTTTTTTTTTTTTTGAACAATAGTAATTAATTAATGATATGAACCTCACTATCACCTTTTTGTAATGGCTAAAAAAAAATCAAGAATGGTTGGAACCAATACAGACACTTTGTTGATGCCATAACACATCCAGCTACAACCAGCCACTGGAATAGCTGAGCTACTGCAAGCACCATATTTAGAGTAAATACGTGAAATACCAGAGCAGCTTCAACCCATGCTAACTTCTCACTTCCCACATCAGCGACAGAATCACTCCTGCTAGAACAGCACTGCTGCTGGAGCACACAAACATAGTGACTGAAGGACTGCTTGCTTGGGAGGAAGCAATAAAGGACAGCAAGATTTCAAAAGTGTCTTTTAGGAGGAAAAAAGGAGTTGATGAGGAAAACTCAGTAAATTAACATAGATATGAGTGAAAGTATATAGAAGATCTCAGAATGAGTATAATCCCCACTTTGTGAGGTTCTTACATTTATTTTAATTTAGACTACTTATGTCATGACCTGAATAAAAATCTCAGCATTTCCCTTTATGCTACCCCTGTTCACTCCAGCAAATTCTCTTGTGCTTCATTCTGTGAATTAACATGCCCAAGTCAAATTTTAATGTAGATCTTGTTAATTTACACCCTCCTATTTGAGGCAAAACTTATAAAAGCCTAATTCACCCTTGTATAATATTGCAAATGATCCAGATAAGCACTACTTTAATAAAGCTCCTTTAGTGAAATAGCACCGATTTTTAGTCACAATCAGAAAATCCAGAGTATTTGCTGAATCTGTATGAAACGCTTAACTTCATTAAGTTATTCTCACACAGTTAAATACAGCTTAGTTACCTAATTTCTAAAATCCCAAAACCTGATTTATGACATATTACTCATAACTTGGATTTACTGTTAGTAGATTTGAGACTACCACATCTTTGCACTGAATTTACTAACATTATTTTTAGGTTTAGAAAATACTAGCCACTTGATAAAACTCTGATATAAAGTAGAGGTGAAATACAAAGTAGAACAATATTTCTCCTTCAAGTTTTGAAGGATACAGTGAATTTGAAGTTACTAAGAGCTCATAACCTGCCCACTCACGATCATATTTCATGGAGAAAATGGCCAGAGGAGCAGGGAAAACACCAAACCCAACAATTTTATAGCAACACAAGTTTCTTTCCACTTGATTGCATTTTTTTTGTTAGTTACTTGTTAGTTATTTTGAATCAGCTCGAGATATAATCAGTAATAAAATCTCTCTCATACCCAAGTCTTTGCAAGGTAACATTAAGCTCCAAATTGCAACTAGTCCCAGAGTTAAGGCTTTGACCAGCAGAAAATCTAAATGGTTAAATTCACAAACTCATGAACAAAAAGCAAAGTTTGCAGCAGAAGAGCTTGCTAAAATACTCAAAAGAACACACACCTGGATTATTGCTTTAAACTTGTATTGCAAACTTATTTAAAAATATTAAATAACTGCCCTGGTAGAGGGCTTCAAGGTTTTATAAACAAGTCATTTACAATTCTTATCTGATTTCTTCTATCAAAGAAGTGTGTTTGAGAAACAGCTACTTCACAGTTTACAGAAAAGTGCACATATCCTACCAGCAGTAAAGCCACTATGTGCTATTTTTAAAGCATTAATTGATGCGAGATGTTCTGACTGAAAATATTTTAACTGTATTGAGAAATTTCATTTCAAGAAAGCTGTTTAATAAATTAAGCTTTCAGATACAAGAGGTGTCTCTGCTTCAGAACTTATTTTCCAGAGGGAGTGAGACATCAGCAACATTTTTTAAGAGAACTTTCCCAGAATTCCACTACCATCAACAATCATGTACTTTGCATGAGGCAACAAATGCAAAAGTTGGGAAGCTTTAAATTCCACATTGCAGAAGTCATCTCTTATATTATTATGCAAACTACTATTACTTTGTTAGACAAGTCATTAGGGACAACTTAAAACTCTCACATCTACAAATCAAAAACTGATTTTAGGATTAGGAACTGAAGACTGAAATAGACCATTAGGTCATAGGCTGAACTGCAAAAGAATGCTTTTCCCAAGCATCCCTTTTAGAAAATGCAATAGGTGATTGCATGATTTTAAAAAAAAAAAGAAAATTAAGAAAAATGACCCAGCTAGAGCTATAGGCCAAAGTTACATGAGACCTGAATAATCACAGCTAATGGGAAACAATGGTGGTATGAAGATTCACAGGAAGCTGATTGCAGGTGTCCTTCAGCTTCTCCTCCTTAGCTCCTGCCTCTTACTTCATCTGAATTTGCTTCAGGCTAAGTAAAATAAAACAACAGCTGCACAACTACATGGCTATTCTTTCTGAAAATGAGCAGCTGTAGTAGAAAATCGTGCCTCTGGCAGCCAGGAGGAGTATGATAGTTCTCATACTCTACTAAAAGGCACGAACAAATATTCCAAAGGAATTCCAGTAAAAAGGAAGGAAGTTGGCTAGAGAAAGAAATGATGAAGTAATCAGAGAAAGAACTTGGAAAGAAAATTGAATACTTCAAAAGAAAGTTGTAAAAATGCAATTACCTGCATTTGAAATAATTACAGTTACAAAGAACATTTCTAAGCAAAAATGACAACGGATTGCCTCCAGAAATTCAAGTCAATTACAGAATGGGAAGCAAAGCTGCAAGAAACTTCAGGTGATTCTGCCAAAACCAGAGACAAAATATGAGTTTGTTGAAGCACTACAATACCATAAAAGGAATGTGGATAATCTGTTTCTACTGGAGAACACAGAAGTATCCACAAAACCAGGAGTTAATTCACCTCATCAACCAGTTACGCTTTAGCATGTAAAGGCAAGTAAGTGAACACTTACAACACTGGTTTTCCCAGCTTTTCTACAAATCTCTTGGGTGATCCAGGGAATGGCAATGATCCTTGTCCCCAAGTTCTACAAGTTACCCTCTTTGTACCATCTCACTTTGAAATAGAAGCTGTTTCCAGCACAGACATGAAGTCTTTAGCTAGGCTTGTTCTCTGTCCTAGTAGTAGCCTCTAGACAAAACCAAAGGAGTCACCACTAGTGACTTAAAGTTCCCAACAAGCTCCCTCAAGTCTACTTTCACTTACACAGCTTCTCACAGACATCCACCCAACACCAGGCAGGGTTCTGGTTTACTGTCTTCCTTAAAAATACATATTTTCTTTTACAATAAGAAATCAAGGAAATTACATTCTAGCTAATTACAGAGATATTTCCTGTTAGGAATAGGTAATTACAGCATCACAACTTCCTTCCAACCTATCCGTCCACATTCTCCTTTAAAGAGGGCTACTCCATTAGCTACAAGCAGACAGAGTTACCATGCCACGCTCATTCAAGAGGCCAACCCTAAGTGTGTATCACAACAAAGCTGATTTAAGTACACTCTACAACATGCACGGGTACACAAACATTTTTATGCTACTGAGCTACCACTGCTACAGCAGTTTCACTGAACCAACCCAGTGGAAGCCACTTACATTAATATTAGGAATAGCTTAAGTTAATGCCATCTCCAGGTGTTCCTAATATTAATTATCCACCCCACACACACACAAGCACACCTCCCTCTCAGAATCATGTCAAGAAGGAGTAAAATCTGGCAACAAGTTTCCCGGCACCATTTATATTCAAACAACCTATAGCACTTTTTCTTAGCATCACTATCCATCACTCAATGTGAGGACAAGAAGCTAACAAGAAAGAAACAGTTGTACCAATCTCAGTGTGCAAGTTAAACCTACAAACCAGTTTAGAGCTTCTAGTGCGCTAGTGTAAAAACTGAAACAAAGTCCTAGTGAAACAAGGTTTTCCATAAAAGAAATTAATGAACTATGCTTTGAGGGTTCCAAGGCTATGAAACCTGATTTCCATAAAACAAATAATCCATCACAACACAAGCAGCATTTAGATTACCAAACAGAATCCTTAACCCAGCTCTAAGCCTGGACCTTCAGAACAGAAAAAAAACCCAGTATCATGGAGTCAAGTATACAGTCTTGAGATGATGTTACTACCTATCATAAGCCATGTCCACAAATTGAATGTCTTTTTCCCTCAAACCAATGGCTTGTAATGGGAGAGAAAGCATTCTTTGAAGAATATTACATTTTAACCATCATGAGCTAAGGAAAGAATTCCTTTTCAGCTTCCTTGATTAAGATAACCATCACTGAGGGATACAGAGGTAACCCAGGACGGAAAGCACTTCAGTTTTCAAACTCCATACCCTGTCAGGAACAAGACAAATAAGAACAGGAATAATTATGTTCACAAGCATATATGCTGGACTTCCCTCCATTTTTATGAGTTAACATGAGACTGAGCTAGTTAAATCTGTTCATGATAGCTCAAGCTTAATGAAGAAAGAATTTCAGTAAGATCTGAGACAAATCTTGAGATCAGTACAAGAAATACAGTAACAATATGTCATGGTCACAGAACATACTACAAAACTAAGACTTCATTACAGGACAGTATAGGAAAATTCAACTTCTCCACTCCCCTAGGACACAACCTATTGTGAAGTTTTAACTGTATTATCATAATAAGAAATAATAAAAAAAATATTAAGGCAGCATACTGCCTATTAATTGTCATTTACAATGAGATGTCAGTTCATAAGACTTACCAAGTAAAACTGTTGTAAAAGTAAGATATGTACAAATAGTTCAGAAGTGGGGCTTGAGTTACAACTGTAAAAAATATTTATTTTAAAACAACCATACAGGCTATGAACAAAGAATAAGTTCAAAATACAAGACCATGTGTCATTTCCTGATGCTAGGAACAGAGACTTCTAACAAACATATTAGGGTAGCATACAAAACATCTAGCCACGATCTATTTTAACCACTAAAAAGAGGGGCTAATTAAAAAAACCAAAACAACAAGTTTGCTTTGATAGAAGAATTCTCAGAGAGGGGAAGAAGCAAACTCCTGAAAGTCTAGAGTAGAAAAAGGAAACACAGAACCAGTCTTCTCATCCAGCAGCTTTCTAAGGAAGTCCAAGCACTCCTCTGCAGCAGCACCCTGGAGGTCTCCATGAGGTTGTCTCGCAGCAGCCCTGTCCAGAACCCCCACCACCTGAAGAGCAGTTTTCTGGCAAGCTTCATAGTCCTTTCAGCAAAGCTTATACCACAAAATAATTCAGTTCCTAATGCCTTATTACTGAAACTGTACTTTTAGCACTATTACAGGACAAACCTGACAAAGTTTGTATTCCAGAAAGCCTCACTTCTGCTGTGTGAAACCCAGTAACATCAAGATTTCTTACATATGCCATGTGACAAGGTGTATTCACTGCCTGTCAATAAGTTACTCAAAGCCCAAAGATTTCCTCAGTGTTCTGATACCCTTAGCTAACCAAAAATAATAAGACTACTCGGTTATTATCATCTTCAGCCAAAAGATAAAGTGAATGAGGGAATACCAAAAAGAGACAGAGACAGCTGGTTTGAGGCTACCCCAAAAAATTAATCACATTGCTCTCAGGTATTTGCAGAACAAGAATTTCTTAAACCTTTAACATGCACACATTTTGGTGGAAAGAAGAAAGAACTACAGTACAATTAATCGTACTACTATCTGGTGTTCTCATTTGGATACAGAGCAATTCAGAAGGCACAAACTCAAGGCCCATGAAGACTCAACCTTTTCCTGCAGATGTGGCTGAGAGGAAAGGACAAAGTATACATATAGAAGGAATAGACACACAAATCTCTCCAGTATCTTTTATTATATATTTGGGAATGTGAAAGGGAATGGGGAGGGGCTGTCCTTAAAAGGCCTAGAATAAACAGATGCAAGACAATCAGACCAAGAACTTCCTCAGTCCTTTGACCTTACAGCTTAGTGGGAGACACACTAATGTGAACTTTGGTGCTCATCATTCTCTTCATAATCACCTGGACGGATCACAGTTGATAGAAAACCTTTTAAGCCTTCCTACCTTTGCTCTGTTCTTAATAGAAGCTGAAAAATGGCCAGATCCTGTATGGTATGTTAAACTAGGTACCGAAGTTCTAAAGAAGTCCTCTTAGATACATCCTCCCAAGTGAACGAGATAGATGAGAAAGAAGAGTAAGAACATCCTTACTGAGAAAGATTTTCCCCTCAAACAGTCGTTTCACATATTTTCCTACATGAAAGATTTACGTGACTGTTAAAGAAATTTGGTTTTTTTTTCCTAGCTGAATACCGGGAAAATGATTAAGATAACTGATCAGCTATTCGTTCCTGAAACTCCTGCACCTCCTCTAAAGAATAAGGGAGCGCTGTCTTAGTACGACGCAAATGAGATCAATTAGTAAGGAAATTGCAGCCCATTCCTTTGCTTGGCCTCCGTGGTTCTCTCTCTCCCGAATAAAGGGGTATAGGGCAGGTCCTGTCCTTCAGAAGCTCACATTGTCCGGGGCCCTATGCATAAGCAAGAGCTGGCAAGGCCCTTTTTGGAGAGCAGATACACCGAACAGCCTCTCCCAAGCTCTCCATCGCCACGTCCCTGACCCTACGCCCCCGCCCTCCGGGTATGCCCTATGCTGAAACCCTGAGCTCCTTCGCCTGAGGAGCCTTCCCATCCCCACGAGGCCGGTGGGATGGGCGGCAGCCCCGCAGCGGGAGCCCGAACAGGCCGGGCAATCCCGCTCCTCGCCGGGACGCTCGGGGAGATCCCTCGGGCCGTCGTCCGCTGCCGGTACTCACAGTCCAGGTGTTTCTTCTTGGGGCCCATGACCTCGTGGGTCGTGGCCTTGCACACGGTTTTCGAGACGGCCGAGCCGGTCACGCTGTGTTGCGCCGCCGTGATGCGGTCGGTGAGGCTTTGGCCGGACATGGCGGGTTCGCTGGCGGCGCTGGAACCGAGCGCGGCTCCGCTCCCTCCTCAGGGGCCGGGACGGGAGGAGTCGCCGAGAGGATGGAGCTGCGCGGGCTCCTCACCCCGCCGTGCCGCAGGCGGCCCCCGCTCCGCCCACGTGACACGCACCGCCCCCTCAGCGCCGGGGGCGAGGGCAGGGGGCGGGAGCGGCGCCTCAGGCCGGGAGCGCCTCCCCCGGCCCGGGGTCTGTTCCCCTTGGGCAGGCTCCGCTCGGGAGATTCGGTGACCCCCGTTCGGCATCAGCGCCGGGTAAAGTCTCCGTGGAGCGAGTGGGGGGTGTCTCCGCCCCTGAAGGAAGTAGTTTTGTATTTCTCAGCCTGCAAAGTTTCTGTGGAAGCTTCTTTGGCGTCACCTTAGGCTAGGGAAAGCTCAAAGGGAAAAAAAAAAGTTCTTAGGCAGCGAGGGATTCGGAGCCGGCTGGTTGCTGCGATCGTGCTTCTCTTCGGAGTTATTTTTATTTAGAAGCTCGTCAAAAATGTCTCGAACGTACATCACGGCCAGCACAAAACCACTGGTGATTTTCAGGTCTCTCATGATTAGCCTCCCACTGTTCTGCTAGTCAGCTAATGCCTCTTGGTCTCATTCGGTGGCTCTGTCCTTGACAGCCTGGGATTTTGTATGAAGTTACTTGATTTCTGTTCATAAACATTATAAAGTTCATGAACATTAGTGCCTTCTCCCAGCCTGGTAGCTACAGCTGAAAACCTGGTTCCGTGTATCCCAGAGACAGACAGTGAGGAGCAGCGACTTGGCGTCCTTATCTCCTACCGCCCATTGCCGAAGTGCCGTCCCAGCCTCCCTCCCAGCTCTCTGCAACTTCCATTACTCCTTGCAACAGGGCTCTCCTCCTCCTCCCCAAACACACAGCACAGCAAAACCACAGGATTCCAGCAGACAAAGTTCTTCCTCTCCCAGAAGTGCCTCCTGAGGAGCTGTCCTGTAAGTGTCCCCCATCCATGAAGCCACTGAAATATTTATTGGGCAACTTAAAGAGAAGCAGTATACAAATGATACTCATCACTGTCTGCTTGACAGGATGTGTAAGTAGGATTATCTGTTTATAATGCCTAAGGAAAATTGGTGTCAGAGGAAGAACATCTGGTGAAAGCTGAACCCAAATAATGCCATCTGTGTGTGTGTATGTAAGGAAGGCTTGCAACATGTAGAGCTTGCTTTCTTCATAATGCCAAGCTCTTTGAGGATACTGTTGCATTTGTATTTCTTGGCTCCTTCTGAACTGCTTTAGGAGTCCCAAATATCCATGCTGGGGAAATAAATCACTGATGTATACAGCAGCAGAGTCTGGCATAAGACAGCTTTAGCATAACGCTTCACACCATGAAGACATGGGGGCTGCTATAGGCTACTGATACAGCAACACACATTGGTATTTTTCATGCTAACTTCAGCTAGGATCTGGATTTCAATACCCTATTTCAAGCTGCTGTTTGGAGAAATTCCATGGAATTGGCCTGAGTAAATTAGGCTACATTAGTTCTTCTTTGATTATGCCTGTCACTTTCTCCAGGAACAGTGAAACTATCCAAACAGAGGAAGCTTGTGTCTCTAGGAGTTACTGAGACCAGATTTGGACAAAATCTCATTCCTAAGGGAACAAAAAGTGACCTCAATCTTAGAGGTCCAAAACCAAAAATAAATTTTGCCTTTTTTACAGCTCTTCATGCTCACAGAAAGCTCACAGTTTACTCCACAGTTAAAAAATCTGCTTGTAATACTTGTTTGTAAGCAGAAATGGGTGAGGGAACTGATGGCAAAATATATTTTGATAATTGTTTGTTGCTTTTTAATTGCTTCAGAGACACTTGATGCCATAACACCAAGAAGTTTGAAACACTATGATAGATAATATCTGAGCACCTCCCAAAGATTTGGAAATTGAAATCAAAATATTATCTCTTTTCCTTCCCAACCTGAAGAAAACAAGTTTGATTAGTTTATAACTCATTTGTTTTTGTTTGTGGGCCTGGGTGTGCTTGAGAATGAAAGGAGAAAGGAGTACACATCTAAAGAGAAACTACTGCAGAGATAGGAGTCCTATATTTAGTAAACCAGCAAACCTAAACAACATTCTTTTCTCTTGTGAAAAGTTCTTCCAGAATCTGGATCTATCTCCTGTGAAAACACTGTATCTTGGATTCACAAGCTCCCCAAAACTGACAGCATTTTGCTGGTATTCAGCTATCCTGGAAGGACAAACAAGCTAACAGATCTGTTTCTTCCCGCGTGTGTTGTATAGTACTGAAAACCTAGCCTCAGCATGACCTCTATAATTTATTATGTATATCATTTTCTTGCAACAGTGTCATTTCCACTCTGTGAGGTGCCTGTTACACTGTAATGCCTGCAGAACGCCACTGTGATTTGATGTTCCCAGTGCTGCTGGAATCCATGCCTCTCCTCCTTGCTTCATGCTACTGTATACTGTTAGGAGAGCCATGGGTTGGGGCCACTATTAATCAGCTTCAGATCTAAGGCAGGTGTTTTGGCTGAATTTCAAGTCAATTAGAAATCAGCCCATCTGAGGCACAAAACTAGTGTGGAACAAAGCTGAGCATATGCTGGTAAACTTGCAGGCTCATTACCAAGGATTTGAGGCCATATCAGCCATATCTGCTAACAGCAACAAATAACCCCCTATAAACTGTAATTTGGGAAGCTAAGGAGGCTAGTGAAGAGAAGTTTGAAATAGGACTGGGCACTGGAACAGCTGAAGGGAAAGGTAACAGTGATGGGTCAAGGAGGCAATGGGGAGGAAAAGCAAAGGCAGCAAAGCCACCTGCATAAGGTTGGGAAATGCCCTATTAGTGTTGTATAAATTATTTGGTGGTTTCATTTGCTGTTAAGGCTTATAGTATTTTCCCCAGCTTTGCAGGGAAGGTGATTTTGATGTCAGCCCCAGGAATTCAGCATCCATTTGAGTAGAGATAAGATGTAGAATAGACTGTATGAAATAGAAAACACCAGCTTCCCAATAAAATTTTCCAAATAATCATGAAACACAGTGGAATTAGGACACTTTTTAAAGCTATATACTTCTTCACAACTCCAAATGTGCTTGTTCACAGGTTTTCCTTTTGCTTCTCTTGTATTGTTTCTGATCCTTCATACCTTTAGTACCCAGCTCCTTCCTTTCCTAAATGTCATTATTTCATGTTAATTCCTGTTTCAAATACATCACCCTTACCCATCCAAATATCTACCCTGAGTCTATCCAGAATTTTCCTGCTGAAACAGGGACATTCAGTTCTTCTTCTGCATTCCTCCTCGATCACCTGTGTTTCTTCAAGGTCCACACTAATCTTGTATCTATTCCAAATCTATCAATCCTCAAATCTATTCAAACTCACTCCTTGCAAAGACAACTTCCTCAAGTTTATAGTGAATCAGAGATTCACAGAGATCTCTTTCCCAATTCTCTTCCCTCTTCCTGGAAACTGTGACAGCTTTCATGTTTCCTTTGTTTATTTTGTGTTTCCTCTTTTGTGCCTTTCTCTGTAAGGCAAATATCCAACTTCCTTCCTCATACTCAGCATTCTAAACTCTACAGCTTGTGTCACCTTCTCATGCAACTCCAGTTATCTAGTAGTCAATGTCCCTTGTGGTGCTGTTCCCTGAAAAGAAGCTGACTTTGTCAACAAAGAAAGCAGCTGTCCAAAAGCTAACCTAATTGTGACATGAGAAAAGCAGGTAGGAAGGGGCAAAAGTGAGTCATTACCATTGCACAGGAGGGGAGCAATCAGAACTAATTTCACTGTATTCACTTAGGAGCAGGATATCTGGGTAGGAGCTCTCATGCCTCATGAAAGAGGTATAAAACAAATATGATGCTTCTGAATCCTCTTGTGTGTTGTAACACCTTTCTCTCCTTGTCCTGACATGAAACTTACACACTGCAAGATTGATTGTGTCATTTATGCTGTAAGCAGGATTCCTACCTGCCTGACAAATGCACATAGTAAATGTCTTTGAGTGTGAGAGAGAAAAGAAACAAGCTCCCTTACATTTTGTTCACACTTCCCAGTAGATGTGTCAAACACTAACACCTCTGAAGAGCAAGAGGCTTGCTGTCCTCTGTGTCTGCCATGCACTGCCCATCAGCAAACATTCCTAATGCACTCCTGTTGCTGCTCCTTCCCACTGTGGTTTTTTACACATCCTCTCTCAGCAGTGGGCACTCTCACAGTAACTCACTCAGATACTGAACAAGGAAAAGCAAACCTTACAACACAGTATCACCAGCGTGGTAAGTGCACCTATACACTTCCTCAAAATTTCTGAAGACCATCTGTCATACAGGATAAAAAAGTGGTCCCTGCTGGTGACACTTGTCCTCATCCCTTCCTCCTAGTTTGATGTTGAAAACATAGGGCCTTGCTGCCAAATGCTTCTCCCCATCATTGCAGGCTGGTGGTGTTTGTGAGACTTGGCAGGACACAGCATTTGATAAGAATCCTTCTCTGGGCTCCTCTGAGAGAGCACTGTCATTCATTTCACTCCCCTGCCAGCTCACATACACCAAGCCAGGAGAGCAAGTACAGGAGGAGCTGCATTCCTTTTGGGCTCCTGTAACTTAGAAGCAGCCCCTATCATTTCCTTCAGTCACCTTTGGGCCAAAAGCAAGCAGAATACACTCCAGCCCCAAAGGAATATTTTTAAGGAAAGTTATAAGAAAACAAACAGGCAGGGTATCAATGGAACAACCGCTGCTGCCAAACTAAAATTGGTGCTTATGCTCACACTCTTGCACATATATACGTGCAGCAGAGCTTAATCAATTCCCTCATTAATGTTGAGGATCATGTGCTCATGCTCTGTGTCTGGGAAAGCTTTACACCCACATGAATTTTGATGTGGAGCTGAAACAAAAATGTTGATGCTGGCACTGCCAACTATAGAGAGTAAATAGCTGGGGCCTGCCAATGCTGTCTTGAATGGGGCTTCTCACCCAGAAGAAAACCTACATGTGAAAAATATTCTTATGATCAGGTTTGTGCAGTAAAAGTAAATCCTGGTTTTCTTCCTCAGGCAACTAAATCCATTTATGCCAATGAGTTGCTTTCAAGCCTTGTATAGGTAGGTCCCACTCCCTGGTCTTTATGCGAGATCTGAGTCTTGCTCACTGGAGTAAGTCGGGCTATCGGTGTTTGGCTCTGTGCTTCAGTGGTCAGTGACTCCATTTACATGTGGGCAGACTTCATGCTGATTAAATCAAACTACTGCACTGAAAAGAACATTAACTAAATGCCTCCTAATATTCTGATGGTGTAATAAGCTATTCTGAATCTTAAAATCCATAGGGGATTTGTCCTAATTCATTCCAGTGCACACAAGTATATAAACGAAAGTGCTTTCTATTTAGTAAAATTGAGGAAATGCATAAAAAAGAATTTAATGGGAATTTAAAATTACTTTATTTTTCAGAATCTTAGAAGCAAAGAATTGTAAGTAATCTTGGAATGAATGCTTTCACCTTCTCTGTCACATCTGTGTTTCCTAGTTTTATTTCTTAGAACTCAAAAAGCAGTACTTAGTAGCAGTGGCACATCAGGCTTGTCTTGATAATGTTCTTCAGCCACGAGCCTTCTCTAAAAGTGATTGATTATATGTTTTGCTTGTCTTCTCCACTGAAACCAGGGACAGATGCAGGCCAGATGTTAGTATCAGGGACACAGCACTCCCTTCACAACTTTGTGTTGAGCACCTGTCTTTCTGACAGCTCAATGGCCTTGAGGAGATCCCACAGTGGAGGGCCAAATGCAGGAGAATGCATACTCACAGTCCTGACTCAGGCTGTGCTTTCCGTACAACTCCTCACTGCTTGTGGCTAGGGTTGAGGTGCCAGAGAGTGGATGTGAGATGATAATCTGGGAACAAGGGAATTGCTAGCACTACACCAGTGGAGAGGGAGAGGAGCTACAAGAAATGTAAAATGTCCTTGGTAACCTCCCAATAAATCCGTATTGGTTTAAAGCTATAAATGCAGCTGGCAACAAAGTTCTGTGACTTCAGATCATAAGTCACCCACTGTGTTGAAAGCTATTTGATGTGGATCTCTCCACTGGCAACTGGCTGCAGGCCAACAAACTCACTTTCTGTGGATCACAAAATCGCCATGGTTTTTACTGGTCACTTTTCTTCTGAAGGCAGGATCAAAGGGTAGTAGAGGATCTGTGGTTTTGATGCATCCACCTACTCAGTTCTTCTCTTTGGACCACTTCTGTGTGCTTTCAGTAATCAGTTAAGCTTGCCTTTGCCTTTCATACAGCGTCCCTTTTCAATGGAAATCCAGATATGTTGGCAGTGCTTGCTATCAGAGGAGTAAAGAAGGAGTAATGATCCAAAAGAAAGTATTATAGTCCCTCAAATTGCACTGGGATATTCTCAAGTCAAACAGTAGCCCTGCATGTGTTGGCACTCACTTCTAATATTCTTGAAGAGAGCCTGTTCATTGCTAAAGACTTTGTGCAGTGCAATAGCAGCTGAAACCTAGGCAGAGGTACAAAAGCAAGATGCTGATGAGCATTCTGGGCACCTGTGTTTCTTAACTCTCACAACCAAATAAACAGTGAATGATGATAAAGAGCAAAAGTGGATATCCGATGCATTGAACTTAGAGAGATTAGATAACACAGTTGGAGGAAAGAGGAGAAGATAAATAGTTTGTGCAACATCTTGACCTGAAAGATCAGATGCCTTAAAGAATATTTTACTAAGAACAGTTGTAAAGAAAACAGTAGTGTGGGCAGGTAAAACCACAGATCAAATATTTTGCAGGTCCATATTTCATCACATGGCAACATGCTTTCAGATGCTAAATTCTGTTCCTATTGAAGCTATGGCAAAATGCCCACTGACTTCAAACAGAATAGGTTTAGTCCCTCTAAGCTATGAGTATGGCCAGCAATACTAATGCAGAATAGAAATGAATTGTGTAGATGAAGAGTAGGGAGCTGGTGCTGGGAATTTAGTGCCTGCCTGATCTTAATCCTTTTATTTTCAAATTAACAAACTCCTTTTACTCTTGGAACATTACATCAATCACTGGTTTTTTTTTGGTCCACAATATTTTACAGTCCATTGGCTGAAGTTATTAATGCTAATAAACTTTATTTAGTAAATGGATTTTTAAACAGCTAACCAAAACTTTTAGAAGCATTAGAAACATTATTTTCAAAACAGAACTTTATGATATTGCAGCCAGTTTTGTTCAAGAAAGACCTTTAAACCTTCTCATTAGTATTCCCTTTCATTTTACCTCCTGCTCTGTTCGATGATATTCCCTTTAGTTTATCCAAAACTATATTCTTAAACTTTATCCTGAAAGTGGATTTGATAAGTCTTTGTGATTGATTGACAGCTTTCAGCATTATAGCAGGTATCTGTGCATGAATATAAAAATGAATATTATAAAATGAACTACTGAACTTTTTTTTACATTAATTTTGCATCAAAACAAGTAAAATTGCCAGCAGTGTATCTGTAGTATTTTAAAATCTGATAAAAATAGGATTGCTGAATTCTTTAATTAACATAGCTGAAAGTTAGCCAAATCAGCTTCGGACACAGCAGGAGACGTACAGTTTGTCCTGATTTTGTGGGGAATGAAAAAATGTAATACTTGGCACATGAACTAACTGTGCTAATTTAAAATGTTACCAAAACATATTTAACTAAATCAAATGTAGTTTACCAGAGATTAGCCCACATATTTTAACAGAACAGAAGAGCACAATTTTAAAGTTGTGGGTTACTGAAGGAACCAAAATCTAGAGAAAGTGATTATCAGTGACATGAAAATTTTGAAGAAAACTACTTGCATATTGAAATCAGTGAGGCGCTTTGGCCTCAGTAAGAACTCTGGTGTTCTTACTGATAGAGAGTAACATCTCCTATTAACAGTTCTGTTAATTTGGGAATCCAGTCTTTATTGGCAAATAAAATCTCAAGGTGTTTCAACTGGAATTAATATTTCCCATTGACAAGACATTAAAACTCACCACTTTTTAATTTCTGTGTGCCCATTTGCATAAAAAGAGTGAGGCTAGAGGCATAATATTATGATAGGGATAAATTCCTTATTAAACAGAAACAAACATCAACTGAATAAACATCATTAGTGCTTACAAAATCTAGACTAGATGTAGTATCTACCTGTGTATGTTCAGTGTCTTACTAAGCAAATACTTTCTTGTAGAAATTTTAGGGCAGAATTCTGTCATTCTCAGATGCACATCCTTAAGCAAAGAAACTCTCATGAAAAACTTATGGAAAGCCCAATTAGAAAATCTCTGATTAAATCAGATGTGTCTTTCAAAACAGTCCTGTTACAGAAAGCTAAAACTGATTTTTCCTGAGGCAATGAGGACTGAATCCAGATAAATTCATTGAAGAAGGACATTTCTACCCTCCCTGCAAAGCTTTGCTATTTTAAATTGCAGTTCAAATTACTGCTGGTAGGTAAAGGGGATATTCATTGAATTAGTTTATGTGGCAGCTGCTCTTCCCATTAACATTTCTGTAGACAGCCCAGCTCAACTTGAGAGTAACACTGGCCCCTGTATGAGAGGGCTGGGTCCAGGCAGCTACCAGATTTACTTCCAGTGGCCTTTTCTGTCTTTAGAAATTATTTTTTTCTTCAAGAATTTTGTTATGAAGACTGCCTCATTCCCAGATATAACATTCCATGGTTTTGGAAGAAACAGCTACCTGCAGAACTTTTCTAAACCGCCACATCCCTTGGTGTTTCTCTACTCCAGATAATTTTGTTTCCTAGAAAGTACAGCTCATGCTTTCAGAGGACTGAGTTTCCCTTGCATGAATGGTTTGCCTGTTAAAAAACTTGCCTTCAGAAACCACAGCATGACATGAGCACCCTTGGGCAATAGTTCCCAAAACTGGGGTTCTGACCAAAATTAAGTTAGGTAGTCCCAGGGCTGTGAGCCAGTCTGAAGGAGAACTTGCAATGAGAAGTTACTCAAAAACCAACTGGACTGCACCTTATTCTTTTACCAGCTTCCATCTTTCAGATGTCTGTGAGATGTATTCTATAGCCACATTGGGTAGGGATGATAATGGTACCTCCATTTGACTGACAATAAACACCAAGACAGGAGGCACAAAGACAAGAAAGGCCTTGCACGTTGAGGATGAGGCAGAAATGTTGCCTTTCCTGAAGTCGGGGCCACTGATTCACTTTGCAGCACGCTCTAAAGAGCTGTGACCTCCTTAGGTGAGATGCGATTTTTGGGCATTGTTCTTCAAAGATCCTCAGATCTCTTTTCTACACCAAACCCATACTCCTTTGGTGGAGGAGGTAGGATGACTCAGTCACTCCACAGGCTCTCTATCACTTCTCCCTGATACCTGCTCTCAATCAGAATGCATCCATGTTCTTTGGTAAACAAAGGGATGTGTGGGAGCATTTGTCCCCTTAGAGACATTGCATGGGTAGATGAAGCAGAGCTGAAAACAAAGACCTAATTCCAGTGCTCTTGCAAAAACATCTGGCCAGCACTCTCTTAAAAAAACAGACTGGAAGAATGTAAACATATGTTTGGCCTGCGAAGGAGTTGTTACATAAATGTTAATTATGAAGATTTCCCATGAATACAGGGGCTTTTGACAGAACTTTGTTCCATGCAGGACACAAGTCTCAGGCGTCACATGCTCTGCCTTAGAGCTGTGCTGACACTTCTCTGAGCCCTAAGAAGCAGCAAAGGCATTTGCTGTTGCACAGGAAAAGAGCAAGCTTTGATGATTGTAAGTAAAGTCTGCACAGCTTCATGTTGAAGCAACTCTATGCAGTTAAACAGTTACACTGATCAGAACATGTGAATATCCAGCTATGATCTCAAAATGGTGAGGCAGCTTCCCTTAGGTCACTTAAAGAAGATATCTGAGCATTATCATATCATTTGGCATAGCAAGGGCTATGGAGCCATTACATTTTTGCTGTTATGGGACTGAGATTGTTCTCTTTGCTTTCAACATTTTGAGCTGTTATGATGTGACTTTCATGCCTTTTTCCTCAACAGTCAAGAGGTAATCAAGTTAAAATGACCTTTCCAAAGGGATGCTGAGATTCTCACATGGCTCACATGACTCCAGGCTCCCACAAAGATCACAAGAACAGGGAACAACCTTAGGCTTTCTTTGCTGTGAATAGTGCTATTTAGCAAAGGGAATGACTCGCTATGTCCAAAGTGAAGCCTGCCTTCAAACCATTGGGGTGAAGGCATCAGAGGAGCAGTTTAATAATCACCATGTTTGCTTAAACAGACACCGTGAGTCTCCTTTTCTCCCACTATGGCCACCCTTTCCTCCTGTACCACCCTTGTTCTTCCAGCACTTGTGCTGCTGGGTGATTAATCTGACCAGGGAACATACCTGACTGAAAAATATGGCTGATGTTTATCCAACTTTTTTGCAGTATTACTTTCTCAGTTGGACCAGAGTTCCCTGTTCCAGTTTGTGATGTGGCTCCAAAGTCTGTCAGAGTAAAGGCAATGAGAGGTGGGAATGTTCAGGTGATAGTGGGAGTTCAGGGATATGAAAACCGTGGGTCTCTGGTGTCCAGTGACTGAATATTGAACCATGCTTTGGGACTGATACCTTCTGTCTGCCTTGCCTGTTAAACTCTTACTGCATGTGGTGCTCTATAAATAATATCTTTTTAAACTATAGCAAGCCTATTTTAAAAGAGAAACACAGTTACTGAATTTCCACTGTGATTTATCTGCCAGCCCTTCTCCCTCCCCAGTGGCCGAACATCTCACTTATGTATTTCACAAATATGAAACAAAACACTCCACTGCTTTTCCCTCCATTCTTAAATTAATTTATGAGAATTCAGCCTTTCAATTTGACTAAGAAAGGCAGCAGCTTCTCAGGAAGAAAGAGAGTGATCTAGATTTAAGGCTTTAGGGAGTTTCAAACAGTGAGAAAGACTTGAAACAGTTAAAAGCCAGGATTCCTAAGCAAGCTTTTCATTGAATTTTTTTATTTATCAGAATTTCTGACAACATCCAAGGGGTTGCATAGGAGTTCTATATTGGCCTTGGAGAGAGTTTGTACTCAAAATGTAAATGAGCACAAAATGTAAATGGATATGACTTAGTTATTAATGCTGAAAATAAAATTTTTATTCCAAGCAGTAAAATATGAGTTAAAATGCTGAAGATGACACAATTTGAAGCGTATTTATTGCAGTAAAAAATCTGCCTCTGAAAGAGGAAATAATGGTTTATTCATAACATTGGCTCTGAAATATATTCAACAGTGTCAGAGGGCTAGCTTTTCCAAGAAGATGATTCTGTGAGTGCCATTGGTACCCAAAGAGCAGGTGATATATTATGTACCCTTGATCTATGGCTTCTAGCTACATTACCTGTTCTCCTAGTGATGTAATAACAAGGAGTCAAACCCTCAGCTGTATTTAATATTGACTCACAAGCCTTTGTCACAGGCAAGCATGATTTCCTGATGTCTTTGACACCCAAAAAAGAAGGATGACTGAGACACCTATAAATCTCAAAGTCCTGTTTTAGACATAACAGAGAGAAGGAGAGAATATTATGACAACGTAGCATATACATGGTCAAAGTACTACGCTTGTAATAACATCTCCAATACCCTCATAAAGCTAAGGAGTAAACACTGTTATCTCCATAAAGAAGCTTGCCAAAGGTGATATGCCCTAGAATTTATTTTATGTAAGTTTAAGGTCTTCAGTTTCCCTCTAGAGAATAATAAGCCATTGAGAAGCAAACTTGTAGCAGAAGTAGGAATAGATACTGGGTCTTGCTGGGATTCAAGCCCATGCCACTTCACAACTATCAGAATTTCCTGTCTGAGAGGTAGCTGGAAGCTGTATTAAAAGCCGGAGTTTATTGTGTCTGCACAATGGACTGGTTGTCTGGAATCTGTCTCCTGCAAAATATCCTTCATTTGGTGTGTCCCTGAAAAGAAGTAATCCTTGTTTCCACTTCTGATGATAAACCACAAGTTCAAACGAGCAGGTTTTTCCTTGAATGCCAACCAGCTATTATTATACAATTTGTTATCAGATCAAAGCAAACATGATCTTAGCCCTTGGACAGTACCTCGTAGAGCCATACCTTTCACATGGAAAGGAGAAGGAAGGGGGAGGAGAATACATATCCTGCTTTGCTCTCCAGATGTGACTGCAGGTACTTTAAACCATAATTATGGAAGTGCCTACGCTCTTTGGCTTTTGTACTGATGGGGTGTCTCCCCTCCTCAGTCTGTTCTGGGTTCTGTAAATATTGCTCTCCATGTAGCACAAAAACAACTGATTCACAGCCTTGCTGTCTAATGACTCAAAAATGCAAGGACAGATAGAAACCATACCCATTTCTGAAGTCACTGGCTCGGCAAATCAGTACAGGTAGATTCAGCCTTTACACCTTAGCAACAGTCCTTGCTGCACCTGAGGGATCAAGTTATGAAAAGTGCCCTTCCCTCGACCTGTCCCTTTCTGCGCCTTGTGAGATACTGACATACCAGAGTTCAAACTTACCTGTAGAAAGCCTTTGCCAAGAACAGAGGATACTTTGCCAAGCTGATAGCTCTGTTGTAAACATTCATAATCCTTCACATTTTACATTAAAGCCCAGCTTTTGGAATTTAGTGATTATGTGAGAAATTCAACTTTTGTTTATTTCTTTGGAAGGTTCCTAGTGTTCAGGTTTGCAAAGAGAGAACTTCTGAATTCAGGGCTCAGAAGTCAGGAGGAGGGGGAACCCCTATCCAAATTTTCTACCTATAGGAAATGGTGAGATTTTAAAGCAAATTTCATGGTAATGAAATATGAGTCATATTGTTTTAAGATCTGGGCTGCTGATAATGCCTCTTTTAATGTCCTTTGCATAGTCCCACAGACTTTTTTACATCTGGTCATAGACCTAGTGCACAGTTTGTGTTGTTTAATAGTAGTACAACAGGTTTCCTGATACCTGCTTACATGTCACAAGTCATGTCAGGTAGGCACTGCTTGGACCTCCACAATAAGTTATTTTCCTTCCAAGTAAAGGAAGAGCTTCAGGCCAATGTGGACGGCACATCTCACAAGTGGTGGCTTTTCCCTGCTTTTCTCAATTCAGTGTTCTCATCAGCATTAAAAGTGAGCTCAATATACAGCATTCTTATTCTTAAAATGATTCTTGCAGTAAGGCTTTGGCTGAGCATCACTTGGGCTCTAAAGGTGATTCCCTTTTCACATGCTGTTCACAATTTTTGTTATAGCATTTTGAGCAATTACAGATACATTACAGACTAATTTATCCCTCACAATCCCCCTCAGAGCCATGCAAATGTGTTTTGTTACCCTTCCTTTGCTGACAGTGAAAGCAAGACATAGAGATCAAAGGCAATATTCTCTCCTTTGTTTTTGTTCTTGGGAAAGAGCCAAATTTATTAAACTCTGGCTGAAGGTGGGGGTGGAAAATCAAGATGTGGCTACCAGTCTGGGACAAACTCCTCCCATTCCTTGAAGCCTGTTAAAAGGAATTCTGCCATAGCCTTTCGAGATCAGGTCTCTGGGAGGTCCTGGAGATGACAAAAAGAAGTAAGAGGGAGCTTTGTGATGATATAAATTTTCCATCAGTCTGAGTTGAAGGTTGCAATTTGTCACTGCAGAGACAGTTTATAATGAGCCTGTATTTACAAGAACAGTGAAGTGGCTATGAGAAGTGACAGGGCTTCAAGTTCTTTGAACTGAAGGGGACCTTGAGAGGAAGGGCTGCTGTTAAGGAATTGGGAATAAACACCATGAAAAGCAGGATGGTGGAAGGTTTGCTGTGATATCAGTGAACCCTCCCTGCTCTTGTTGCAGCTGAATTGTTCCTGGCTTGCAGAGGGAAAGGCCAATCCATTAGGAAAGAGAAAATTGCACTGATTAAATCAAGCAGAATTTGGAATCCATTTGCAAAGACTGTAACTCCCAGTGAATAAGACATGCTATCCAAGAATGGTGGGGTCCAAAACAGGGCTTCTAACTTATATCCTAGTGGGAATGCCAAAGTGATAGAGAGGTATTGTCCCCACCCACTTAGGACAATGCATTCCTTGTGGGATCTGGATAGGATTTCCCAAGACAATTATGAATTCTATGTTAGATGAAGAAGTCCTGTACTTAAAAAAACAACTGAGAAGCTTCTAACTGATACATGGCAGAAAGTCTGTGTTCTTGCACTTAAATTTATGCCACAAACTAGTCTTCCTCCATCCAGCTGACTCAGTAAGGGCTCCAAATTCTAGAAAAGGAAGCAGATGCCTCTTATACATCATCTATTTAAGACTCAGTTGACCTACCACTGTCATTCCAGAAGAGCAGAGAGAAATACATTGTTCCTCTGAACTCTATAGTTCTGTAAATTTGTTTCAGATTTAGAAAACAAGCTGATAAATGTCTTCTAAATGTCAGTGACAAGATAGATACATGCTCCTTCCTTAACCTACCATTTTCTTTTAATGTGCCACTGTCTGTTTACTGTCCCTTCTTGTTTCTTGTATTCAAACTTGAGAAATAAAACCTGCTGGAATATACAGCACAGACAGCCCTGATCCCAGCCATGATCCCTGACTTCTCAGCACTCCCAGAAGTATACTGGGAACAGTGTCAAGCTCTGTTGAAAATAGATGCAAAGAGAATCCAGTCATCATTCACGTAGCTCTGTGCCTTCACTCTCTATATCCAGGAGAGATATTAGCCCAAATGTTCTGTCCTGAGAATGACAGTTCTTCTACTCTTCCTGTTTTCTTCATTGATTTTATTTAGCCTGGTATCCAATCTTTCGGTTTATATTCTGATCTAGTGTCTCAGGTTACTGTGGACAAAAATCCCACTCAGGCAGTGCATTTTTTTACAGTAAGTATGGTGAGACATTGGAACAGGTTGCCCAGAGAGGTTGTGGATGCCCCATCTCTGTAAGTGTTCAAGGCTAGGTTGGACAGGGATTTTAGTAACCTGGTCTAGTGGGAGATGTCCCTGCCTATGACAGGAGGTTTGATTAGAGGTTCTTCAAAGGTCCCTTCCAACACAAACCATTGTATTATTCTATGGTTGTATTACAGAAATACATTCATAGAACAGCTCATAAGCAGAATTATGCCTTTTCTGCAATATGAGAGCTGTCATATATTTAGATAAGGTTTGTCAGTCTGTGTTCCCTCTTTCTGCTCCCATAGAATTTCTTCCTGCAGCTGTACTTTCCCCCTTCACCTTTTTATTTACCTTTGTCTCAACTATGACTCCATCACAATGTTGGACCTCCTCACCTATCTCCTTCTGGCCTTGGCCAAGCCAGTCAGTCGTGTTAACAGGGTTGAGCTTCACTGATACCCACATTTTTGAGGTTTCTTTTAATTTGTCCTTCTGCCTCTGGACAGAAGAACATTGCTGTTCTAGCAGCTTACCAGAGTGCTGGAAATG
>VWYI01001436.1:0-88818 GCA_013399455.1 Anthoscopus minutus | reverse complement strand
CTTCTCTTCTCTTCTCTTCTCTTCCTCTTTTTTATCTTTTCACCTGGCTATTTGGGAAACCTTGCCATTTCATTTACTGTTCCTCTCATGGATGCTACTACAAAAATACTGTACATGAAGAGAGACCCCTCTCTGAGGATAACAATATACATTTTTTAATTTTCACTGAAAAGTTACAGAGTTGGGAGAAACTTGAGATAGAGCTTCAGAGTGAACCAGAAAAGCCCTCAAATATATATTTATGCAGACAGTCATACACACTAATACATTCAATACCATGTTTTAATATTCAAATGAGACTTTATGTTCAGTGTTACAGAAGAAGAATCCGAGTCTTGAGAGTTGTCATATGATGGGTTTCTGAAGCAGCTGATTAACCATGGAATTCCCTATGCAGCGGCACAAATGTGAAACTTTGAATCAGAAATGTGACTCAGGAGCAGCACATGCCCCTCTTGCTTTATAGAGATGTCAATAGTACTAGAAACATATATAGTACCAGAGCAGTGAGAAGTCTCTGAAGCTCTGAAGCTCTGAAGCTGAACCTGCTGGCTTGCTTGCAACGCAAGCTTCACAGAGACATGGCCTATGGATTTCTGATGTAGTTATGGACAAAGACAAGGAACATTCCAAGTAAAAAGCTGTTAGGATGCGTTCCCTTTTGGGGGGAGCCCGGGGTCCGATTCTGGCTAGCTGAGGACCCTAGGTTAAACAGCCCCAACAAGGACAGAGGTTTAACCTCAGATTAAACAACCCCCAAAGACGAGAAGCGCTCTCTCCCTCGAGACCAACAGTCCCACAGTTTATTGCAGAAACAACTCATGTGGCATCTCAGCAGAAGAGGAGAGAGAGATTGAGCGAGAGCCAGGGTGTCCAGGCCCATGGGATAAACCCAGGGAGAGGGGGTGTGGGGGAAGCCATGGCCAATGACACACCTGAAGGGAGGGGTGAAAGGAGGGGACATCTCAGGTCACCACCGGGGTCTCAGGGGGCAGCGGGAATATGTATTCAGTGCAATGCAACAAAAAACAACGGCATTGAATGGGGGTTCAAATTACCTCATAAAATTAATTCATTGTTTCCTCAGAGCTCAGTGGGCTGATCTTCAAAATGTCACATCTTCCTTTTGTAAAATGCCATGGAAATTTCCATTCTGGGCTCCTAGTTCTGAAGTGATCAAAGTTTCAATAAATATTAGAGGGTTTTAAAAAAACTGATAGCTGGATGGCACCATCAAGGAAGTATCCCTCAGTATTGCTTGTTAATTACTTGTTAGGAATTTTGTGGGGATTTTAGGTCTAGTTGGTTATGTTGAGTGGGGATAAAAGAAATTTGGGATGGGAAAATGGAGAATAATTTTAACGGTAGTTATTTTAAAAGTCAAGCATAAAACTGGAGAAACAAAGGCTGAATAAACAAAGCAGATGCTGCTCGATTACCAGTGGAGATACAAATTGTCTAGAGAAAAAGAGAAAAAAAATGTTTATTTGAGATGGATAAATACAAAGACTACTAGATAATTAGAGAACAAGTGGAAGGACAGATAGTCTATTAACCAGACAGGAATTCAGCGTGATAAACCAATGGGCTCAGATTGTGTGAACCAATGAATGTTACTGGATCAATGCTTTTATTATGTGGCCATGTTATTTTTGATCTGATACTGAGACGCCTAGATACAGACTTAATGCATCAGAAAACAGGTATTCAGACTGGTATGAAAACACAGGCCAAATATTACAGGCAATTTCTAGGATCAAGAAAAATGTCATTGATCTGCAGTCCAAAGCAAGGGAGAAGAGGTGCTGATGCAATCAGAGCAACAAAAGTATAGAAACTATAGTAAACAGTAAAGGACAGTTTCTTCCTGTTATGGACTGAAGATAGAAAGTAGCAGAAAAGTAGTTACCAATCAATCTACAGTCCCCACAAAACTTGCTATATACATGTCATTCTTGAAAACAGGACAGTATCCAAGGGTGATGCTAAAGCAGTATTTCCCAGAGTTTTGTTATTCCACTTAAACTTCACCTCTGCTTTCAAATCTCTGCTGAAAGGCTTTTGGAAGCATGCTGGGCAGAGTGGAAATTTTTATATGTGGCTTTGAATGATTTCCTATCAGCTTTCAGAGGAAAAATGTCAAACAGTTTCTTGGTATTATGTGGCTAATACCTGTGGCCCTGATAGCAGTCTAGGGCCCAGATTTAACTAGGTGGATAATATTGTGAAGCTTCAGGAAATCCCTCTCTTGGAGTTCACTGAGGTTAAAAGCACAGGTTTTTCAGCAACCTACAGGGAAATGATTCATGTTTTTTCTGGGTTAAAGTTCTGCTAATTTTCCAAGGGAAACTTGCCTGCCAAGGGGTCAGATAAGCAAACCACCTTGCACAAAACTAGTGGTGGAAACAACTATGGGAGAGGCTGGACCAGCCTTTGTTCTCTAGGGACTCTCTGGGACTGACTCACCCACCTTGCAAAGCTGCATCCTTTGCCATAATGACAGGTTCCTCTCAGTTGTTCCTCAACCAGATGAAGAGTTTTACCCTTGCAGTTAAAAGCCTAGGTCTTCCTCCTCTTTTCCAGTGTGATCTGATTCCAGTGACTCTTCTACAAGCTGGCTGGAGGAAGCTTCCTCCTGGGCTGCCCATATCTTCAGAACCAGCAGTGTAAAACAAGTGCCCCTAGGTGCTTCTCACAGACTTGTCCTGTTCCATTTATCCAGCTCTGCAGAGAAAAAGAATAACTGCTAGTAGCTGTGTGTTGGTTTTCTCTGTGTGCATGGTTTGGAAAACACATAATCAAACAGTGTATTAAAAACCACGAGTGTGACATCTAGCACAGAGCAGGTCACAGCAGCTCCTGGTGGTAATGCAAACACAGCTGTGCAGTGTCAAAAATTTAAATTTGGAAAAGGAATGAAAGGACAGGTTGGGACAGGTACAGGTATATAAATCAGCTGGGACCCTTGGAGGCTGAGGTCACCTCATATAGCCTCTTCTGGACCCAGAGCAGCTAAGCTTCCATTAAACCTAGTTTTGCTTATAAGTAGAAGTACATCAAATAATCAGCTCAAAGACATATTTTTCTCTGAAATTCAACCACACATTATTTTATTTTTAAGCTGATCCTTTAAATATTCAAAAGTGGTGAGGAGAATACTATAGTTTTTCTAAAGTGTATCTGAGAGATTTGCTGGAGTAAATAAAAACTCTGTGAATGTCAAAAGAGCCTGAATTTTACACACCAACAGAATATATTTTAAAAGAAATAAAAAAACTCACAAAAAGTGTGATTAAATGCGGCCAGTTCTAGAAAATATGTGCATAAGAAATGAATACCATATGCTGTTTTCAGATTTTCCTTTGAATATTACACTTACCTGCAGTAAGCTTATTTTGGTTTGAAAAGAAGTTTAGCTGCTAGACTTCCAGAAACCTCAGAAAATTCCTTTTGTGACCGCATTGCTAGTGGGTTCTTAAAGTCTGCAGTTTTTTCTTCCTTTGAAATCCATTTATCTTAACTCTGGTAGAAGGAGCAATCAGATGAAACTGTGCTGACTGACTACAATATAAAACGTGCAGACATCTTCCATGAGATACAATGAGAGAAGGAAAGCTGTGGGAAGCTAATGTTCCCTAATTCCCAGATTGCTACCTGCATATCTGTTTATTATGGTAAGGTTTGCAAGCAGAGGAATGTGCTGGAATGGGCAAGAAGGGGATGACCTCCAAGCCCAATGGGTCCACAGGAGAATGACATGTGTCCTTCTGCTTCCCCTGCTCTACAGAGGGGAGATCACGTAGTCCTTCACTCCCAGATCAGTGCAGGGACAAAATTCAGATAACAAAGAAGACAACTATAATAGCTCCACTCACATTTCTATTAAGTCAAACCTCTCTGCAGCATATGAAAGATAAGGGGAAAAGACATGCATTGTTTAGAATTAAAAAAGTCTTATTAACCTTCTGTAACTGTCTGACAATACTCAAAGTCCCAGCTGCATGAAAGACTCAAATATAATATGTGGTCTCTGATTTCCACCCCCCCCACCCTTGCCTGCCAAATAATGACTGTAATGAATCAAAAAGCATCAAATCATACTGAATTTCACATTCTCTGTAGAACTTCACTAATTATTCCATGGCTAAATAAATATGTAAATAAGACCTTGACATTCAATTTCACTTCAATGCAAACAGTGGATAGGAAATCTATTACTCAGACTACAAACTCTAATAAAGAACAAAATGTCTTGGTAAGACATTAGGCATCTGGGAAAATGGGGAAAGAAAAATCCTTCCAATGTAAAATTATTCTAATAATAGCTGACACTTTTGAGTAACAAAGAGAAGGGGAATTGCAAGAGATTTTTCTCACTGTCCCCCTTAATTTTTTGCCATTATGATGCGATACGTTTGAAACAAGCAAAAGGAGATTTTTTTTCTTCCTGCAAGACATAGTAAAGCTATTATGTTCATTTTAGCTGAAAATTTCGATGACTTCAAAAACTGACCAGGCCAATTCAGGAAGGTTAAACCACAGAATCATAGAACATGAACACACCATCTCTGGCTCCTGAAGTCTCTGAACCCTAAGTTCCTTGAGGAAGGGAGATCGCTCCAAGGAAGAATCTGTACAGGCTTGTTCTGCTCCCAGATCCACAGAGCATCTGCCAAGGGCCATTGAGAGAGCAGGATAATGAACAGCAAGGTGCTTTATTTTCATCATTCCTATGACAAAAGTGAATGCAATACTGCCCAGCTGCAGTGGTATCTTCAGCACAGATGTCATCAGGCATCCAATCTACACTGCACAAAAGTGCAAATTATACAATATATACCTCCTTGATAACTTGACAGCAAGATCCTAAAGTAGTTAGAAAGCAAAAGACATAAAGATTTGGAGTTTATTTTATAAATTTTAAAAAGGAGGCCTTATTTCAACTTTTCAGAAGAAATGCAAACATCTGGAACAAAAAATCCCTAACAATTTTGTGGATAACAAACAAGATTTTGTTGAGGTTATTCATGTGAATACTGTAAACATTATTTGTGCACCAGTTATACTTTCTGGGAGGCTTAATGTACCTAGAAAAGCGTTTGAAAGAAATGAATGGCCAAGTGTGTTCCTGGAATTCCTTTCATCTTCCCATGCCAGGGAACAAAGACATAGAATATACCAGAAATAAATAGCTTAGAAAGAAAATGATGCACCAGTTGTGCAGGGTACTAAGGTATTAAATAAGACAAATTAAAAACTTTAAGCAGCAATATGTTTAATATTTCTGACATAAGTGTAAGAGATTCTTGTGACTTAAATGGCTAAATTAATCTTAAATTGTCCCTGGTCTTATGAGATGGACTTGGCTTATGCAATTTTATCATTCCAATCTTTTTGTTAGAGTAAAAATCCCCAAATCATATAAAAATTTTGATGGCCTTGAGTGGCAAAGTTAATTTCAAAAACTGTGAAGGACTGACAGGGTTCTCATCACTGTGATTCAGCAGATAACTTGGGAGGATGGAGAAGCAAAGATTTCTGAGTGAGCACTCAAAGGAAACTTTATATCCCACCTTCCATTTCTACAAAAACACATAAAAATACTAAAAGCCTTCATGCTTATGCCAGGATCTTTTGTCATCCATTTTCTCATCTTCAGATATAATAGTCATAATACGTCTATGTCCCTAGAAGGAATATTCAGCTGCTTTATAAATTAAAGGATTCTATTTCATGTGTGTATGCTCACTTGCACTGATGCAAAGCTGGGCTTTTGCACACCACAGACTTGGACTGACACACCAACAATAAATTGCTACACTTCTCTCAATAAATTCATTGTCAGGCACAATAAAAGGTTTTGCTGGAAACTTCGTGTATGTTAGTTAATTTTAGAGTGATCAATCTTTAAATACTGCCAAATTTATTTTGAACTTGATCTTCCACTCACCAAAAACAAGGCCATGTTTAATGTTGTGTTGGGTAAAAGCCATATAAGAATGTGTAAACTGCAGGGCAGTATTGTGCATCCTGATAACACATGCCTACTAGCATGGCCAAAGATCTCTTCACTGCTAAGGAGTGATAAATATGGAATGAGAGAAGGACTGAAAGTGAGTCATAGTGCGAAAGTTTCTGCCAACATACATATGGTTAATCTCAATTGACCCTTACACCTAAAGTAAGAAGATACCACTGAAGGGAAGGGACTTAATCCCTTTTGTATGGATGCTTTCCTGAGGAGTCTGAGGGTTTCAGTATTTTATTATGATTTTGCAAGGGATGATTGAAAGAAAACACTGGTGCAAATGCCATGTCAGATTCCCCCATGGAAAAATGCAAAGCTCAGAAATTACTGAAATCATTTGGCTGTAGCTTTTCTATATGGAGTGATGTCTCAAGTTTTCTAGGTCTGATATTTTGGGATCTCCCAGAACTAGAAGTAAGTGTCAGATCTGCTCTACTTTAGGGACTATCTTCATTTCAAGAGGGCAAATCTCCTGTTTTCTATTTCAATGCCTGAAAAATGTTGGGCTTCTTACTATTTGGTGGGCCTTACAATTTGGATGACAGGTGTTTTTCATGACAGTTAAATTGTTTTTGGTTTTTAGACTCCTTGCATGCATTTGTTTTCACTATGATCAGTATGTTTCTATGTGTAAAATCTTGGGCTTTGAATATTTTATGTCATCTAGGGAACTGCAAATTGCTAATGTATTGGCATGACATATAAATGTGTATTTTACCTTAATTCACAGATAAAGAAAATGGGATTGAGAAAAACAAAGCACCCTTGTGCTGAGGACACACAAAATCTCTTTTTAAGGTGTTTGAGAAATATATCAAAACTAACAGCAACAACAACTATTTCATTATTATGAACATAATGCAGAAAGCTGATTGCAGTACTGTTCCCATTGTGTGCTTCTATGTGCCCAGTCATTTCACCCTGAAACAGCCGACCGTGATAGTTCAGTTTAATCCCTTTCAGAAGGTGACAATTTCTCTCCATCACTAGAAAGAAAAGACAAGGTAACCAGCCCAGACACACACATCTGAAGCAAGCTGAGATGTAAGAAAGCCTTACATTTTAGCTCTTATCCTTACATTTAACCATCCATTGCCTCACCAGAGAAAACCTGAGCAGTTCTTGAGCCCAGCAGAGATGCCATGTGCTACTGCTCAGTATGGCAATGATTTGAATTCATCTTCACTGAAACATTTTCCTACCTCTTGAAAGCAACAGAAATCAAAACATCTGTGAGTGAGCTGCTGATAGAGTTGACAAAGGCATCTCTCAGTACAATGAACTTGCCTATGTGTGGGTGATACAAGAGTTAGATTCACCGATAGGAAGATCACGTGATGTACGAGGAGACAGGGCCCCACCTCTCCCCACTCTCGGTTAACCAATGACAACAAAGATTGGTGACGTAAGCAGGCAGAAGTGATGTAACCTGCTGAAAAGTAATAAAAACCCGAACAACTTCCCAATAAACGCCATTTTGCCATCCACCACATTGGTGTCTGTGAGCTTGTGGCCTGTGCAGGTTTGAGGTAATCGCCGTGTTGTTCTTGAACCAGGTCGCCATTGCTGATTTAACAGCAACACCTATGAATTTTTGAGCTGTACCGATAAGTTTACATTAATTCTGCAAAACCATCCTGACAGACAAATAGGCTGGATAAACGCTCAAATTTTTTAAAAGAGAGCTGTGCCACCTATACACTTCAAAGTACAGATAAATCAAAGAACACAAATCCTGCAATATCAGTTGTTTTGTGACTTTTGTTATATTTTAGACAAACTTCTGAAATAGGAATAACATTAGGAGATAAGTAGGTTTTTTTTAACAGTGAACAGTGTATTTCCTACAAATAAAAGGAAAGTTCATCATTACCAGATATCTGAGCAAATGACATGGAGTATTTCTCCCTTTCTAGAAAAATAATGCTGAAGATGTAAGGCAGAACTATTTGAAATAAAATATCCAGTTTTGATTAAAGGAGTCTGTACATACATTGACTTTGAAATTCAATTTCTATGGAAACAACAAACAAAGAAGATATCACAGAGAGTGCCAAGCTCATATTCATGCCTGGACTGATTTCAAACCTTTTCCTTGCTGAGAATTAAAGCTGAAGGTTTTCATGCTGAATTCTATAATAAAAGTCTTCCAGCACGTTATTTTCATTCCTTGACTTCTCCCCGCTCCTTTTCGATAGCAAGGCAAGAATAACACTTTTTTTTTTTTTCTTAAAGGGTAATAATTTTGAGTGTGTCAAGTTTTGGGGTATCTATTTGTTAAATATTTTCCACTTTCAAATATTACCACATAAAAATAACAGCGCAAAAGTATGAACCTGAGTATGTCAGTCCAGGTTTTTATGATCAAAGTCTAGAAACAGAGGATTTTAGTTGCAACCAGTATGACCTTTTCTTTTCAGACACCTACATCACAAGGATCTGAAATGCATTCTATAAACACCTATTTCTCACTATTTATTGTGAAGGGAATCTGCAACATAAGATATATATGTGTGTATTGTTAAACATGAAGATGTTATTGTGTATTACGCCAAATATAGTAGGTACATATACAGAATAATCTGTATTTACCAGATTATTTTCTTAGGGACAAATATCCAATTTTAAAAGAACCTTGAAAGATGAATAAAAATATCCTTGGACACTTGGAAACTAACTTGTATTTTGTTAAGCTATGAAAATCTAATAATTTGGAGGATTTGTTTCATTATTAATCAGTTCATTTTGTGTTTCAAGCCCTTCATTAACAAAAAGGTGTTCTTGGGAGAAATAAAAACACAGAAATTTCAATTTTTGATACAATAAAAATAATAATGTAATATGGTATTAGGATAAAATATTAAAGCTTTAAAGATATAGAATATGCCATGCTGCTTGTCATTAAAAAAAAAAGAAAATTAATAATTTTTGTTAAACAGTGTGTGAAAGAAGATGCTTAGTAAAATTTTTAAAAAATTGTACTTTTTGCAAACAACCAAAGAATAATCAGGATTTTTAAGGAGGATTTTGCATTGCCATATAGTTCTTTGGAATAAGAGAGATAGAATAATATCTCTATTGCCAGTTTTATAAATGTTAAACCTATTAAATTTTCAGAGTTTCCTTAATATTGCAGCACATATTGTATGAAGATACAGAACAATTAAAATGTGGGAAGCAGAAAGACTCTCATTTGAAGATATAGCAATATAGAGAACACTGAGTATCTTCATTCCTGATCTTACTTAAATAGGTGTTAAATTTTGAGCTTGGGTTTGAGTTCAGTTGAATAGTAGTAATTTTAACTTTCTTCAGTTTACTTTTCTACTCCCACTTTTCCTAAAATGGAAAAAAACCCCAAAACACTGTACAGCAAAAGAAAAAGAAACAGAAAATCAATTTCTCACAAAAAAAGATCTGAACCATTATATTTAGGGTTTATAAATTATTTTTCTGAAGGTTTAAATAATTTTGTTTTGTTTTAATTTATTGAAAGATAGCCTGAAATTCCATTTTTAAATGGAATACATGAATATACATGAAAAGTGCATGTCTTTTATTAAAATTTCTCAAACTAAATCTTCATTTGTCATAATTTCTTTTTATGTATTTAGCCAATTTCAAGCTCAATTTATTTTTGTTTTAGAGTGATCAAACCTATATTTATTAATGAAAAACTGATCTAACTTCTTTTAAATATCTGTTCAAACATCAGAAGAAACACACGCTGGCTTCAGAACAAACACACACATGCAAGAGGAAAGCTCATAGGAGCAAAACATTTAATAAATTTTTAAATTTAAAATGAAAACAGCTTTATTTTGACATTTCCATGCAAAGTCTGTTTTGGAATGTAAAGGTTTTGTGTAGCCTTGTCAAAGAAGATGTGAAACTAATTAAAAATCAAATTGTACCTGGCAGACACAGTTTCTTTTAGGAGTTAAGATGCATAAATTTCATTTTCCTGCAAGCAGGTGCATCCATGGATGTGTGACAGGTGAGAGAGGGACTTAGGTCAGGTCTCTCAAAAAAGATATTTGGGCCATTTCAGATGGACAAGACTAGGAGAGATCAGGAGGCAAACTGGTACCTTCTGGACAAGGCGGACAGAAAGCTGATGAGATAGACTGAGGAGTCTCAAGGGAGTCTTGTTGTGAAAAAGCAATCTTACTGAATAATGTCAAGGTAACTTTTGTCTTATTAGTCACAAAACCATGGTAACAATGAAAACTAATCTTAGTATTCAAGACGTATATTCTGGTACCGACATAGATTGAATGTTACACTCACGTCCGCCTTGAACAGGAGTTTAGCTGCAGGAAAGAATTTGCAGCAGAGCTTGAAAACCTTTAAGGAAATTATGCAGGCTGAATGTATTTACCTGTGTGGCTTCGAAACAAATTGTAAGCAATAAGTATCACCATTTGAGAACTCATATTTCCCTCTGCTTGGCCATGTCCTCAATGGTTATAGTGTGTGCTGCAGAGAGGACTCCCTTGGGTGGGATGAATCTGCACAGTTAGAGCTATGTATAAAGCATAGCACATTTAGACCTGTGCTATATCTTCACAGCCCTATGAAAGAGAATTAATATATTGGAAAGCACGGCTGTTATTTTTATTTTGACAATGGCCTCATTATTTTATCTTGCTAATCTGATTTTCAAAGATTTATACATTAATTTTTTGTACATTAATCCCCGAAACTATGCTTGGAAAGTCCATGCTATAAATACCTCACAACTAATGCCCATGCCAGGAGTAGACAAAATTTTCAAGAAACAGACAAACCTCAGAATAATAATTTCATTATATAACCCTTATAAATCATCCCAGTTGTTCCAAAACTTTAATTACAAAGTGACACTTCCAGTCTTAAGGCATTGCGGCCTGTGTAATAAATCATTTCACTTCATACACATTATGAGTCTGACTACTGTAGAGGAGTCATTTTACAATCTGTCTCCTTTATAAAGGCAGAGAGTATACAAGAGATTAAATAATATAACTATAAAGCTCAATAAAAATATTGTGTCAGTCCTGAATTTATTACAATGTATATACATGCAATATATGTAGTGTTTTCCACATACTCCTCAATATCCCACATAAGCTTCTCTGTGGACTGCAGGTATGGGCTGAACAGCCTGAGAGCGGGAAGTAGGCAACCAGTTCTGGAGCTATTGTCCCCAAAAAATGATATTGTTAATAAAGGCAGCAGAGAAGACAGTGTGTGATCCATATACCCATTCCTCTTCAAATTTACCTACAGAGTTATTTGTTCTGCAGCCTTAAATCACAAGAAGCCATTGTTGTTCAAGAAAAAATGACATATTTTATCTTCACTTTGCCATGTGTTTCATCACAGACCTAGCACTGAAGCATCAGGATTGCTGGCAACCATGTTATACAGCCTCTCTGAAAAGTTGTTTGCAGTAAGAGATGCATTGGAGGGAGGTCAAACTGTTTTCCATGCCTTCCAAAGCATTAGTTTAGATGCTAGAAATGATCTCCTTTCTTATCACTTCATCCTTGTCTTGGCTGCATCTTGCTACATTCACTTTGCTGATTTCAGTTTGTTATCATCAAGCTTTAAAGACATTTGACTAAATCAGAAATATGAATGTTGCAATTAACATCGATTTGTGTGCATTCCCCTTTGTGAAGATGAAATAATTTCACAGATGTCTCGAGACATGGAATTTTTATGTAATCATATTAACCTCAGCCTACCAATCAGTAGTGTATAAGCTGTGAAGCATTATCAGGCTGGAATAGAGGTATCCATTATTTTGCCCAAAAATAAGCAGCTTCCCCACATACAATCATTGCTTTTAGATATTAATTCTCTCAGCACACATCCTGGCTACAGTGTTAACATTGTGTGATGCAAAGTGGTATCCATAATTAATGAGCATCTCAAATCTAGGCAGTCATGATTTTAATTTCTGTGTTTCTATTTTTGTCTTTGTTTTTAATTTGTGAGATTTGAAAGGAAAAACAGTATTATGGTCTCTGTCCATCAGGTTTACATTTTATTCTCTAGTTATTTTCCTTATTGAAAGTTTTACCTTTTTGTCTGTGTAAGGTTCTGAACATAAAGAAACCCATTCTGAAGTCAGCTCCATATGGACAGACCATATGGGCACACTGAGTCCCACTGAAGTGAACTATGGCTAGCATTTCTTATTTCTGGTATAATAACATGCATGAGTCCCTAACCATGGACTTTGTTGTGGCAGGCACTGTGAGGACAAAAGAAAAACTTAACCTTAGTGCTAGCAGATAAACTATCACAGACAGATAGCATGAATGCTGCAAGTTATCATGGTGGCAGACCGGATTGTAAAATAGCACATATTGGTATTATCCTGTTAGATTTAATGAAATCACCATTTTTATATCATTCTTTTCACTGTGTGTCCCTCTAGAAGAGGTCATTCTCATTTCCTTTATGGGTATAAATCACAAGTGTTCTTTCCTGCTGCCACTGAGGTTGCACATATGTGTGTTAAGAATGAAACATTATTTTGCACTCCCGACATGTCTAGAGAGGGAGGTAACTGTGGAATAAAGGATAAAGGGAACATGTAGTGCATTAATAATCTTACAGGAGCTTCCTGTTCTTGAAGCTGAGTGCAGTAAACTATTCAGTAAACATGTCCATGTGGGAAGGCACTGTTAAATACCAGTTTCCATATGAATTTATGCCTATGGTGTTTTATAGATGTTCCCTCTTTAGGAAAATCCTGTATGACACCAGAATTAAACCAAAGGTTTATTTCCTGACAGTTATGTTTTTCATGGCAAATATTTACATGTAAAAGCTGGAAAGAATGATGCTGATCCATTCAACAAAGGTGCCTATGTGTCCTAGGAACATTAGAGAGGTGACTCTTCAGAGAGAAGGAAGAGAATATGGAAAGGCAATTGCATGTATATATATTGTGATCATCAAGGCTGCTCAAGATTTCACAGTCAAGCTCTTTCCAAGTAAGCCACAATTATTTTGCAATCTGCTTACTTGAAAAACAATGATGGGTAATAATCTGGAAACTGAAGATTAAAAATAAGAGGCAAAACCTTAAGAGTTATGATAATATCCCATTAAACAATTTATCTGGGGCTGCAATGGATTCTCTATTATTAAAATTCTCTAAATCAAGCTTGGAAGGCTTTCAGGAAGAGATGCTCTCGCTTAATCCAAAGTTATGGGCTTTGCTTACAGAATTTCGGGTGAGAGTATCTGACCCGTACTATGCAAGCAGTCAGGTTAGATGATCATAATGGTTCCTTCTAGCCTTAAAATCTATCAATATATTAAGCTTCCCGCTGTAATGCTCTGATGCAGAGGCAATTTACATCAAGTTCTGAAGAGCACTTAAATTAATTGTTTCATTAAAACCCATTTGAATG
Source organism: Anthoscopus minutus (assembly GCA_013399455.1). NCBI lineage: Eukaryota > Metazoa > Chordata > Aves > Passeriformes > Paridae > Anthoscopus > Anthoscopus minutus. Next base: position 75,375 of record VWYI01001436.1, on the reverse strand, counting down.
CTTTTACATCTTGATGCATGCTACTTCTGGGTGCCTCACAGATTTCATTTGGACATTTTCGGTTCCAAAGAGCCTATTATGTTTGCCTGGCCTGACTTGTGCCTTTTGCCGGCCGGAACAGCCTGTTCCTGGGGAGCTCAGGCGTCGAGGAGCCCCGAGATCGTGTCTAGTGCCCGTGGGTGGTTCCCTGGCTGCCACTAGGAGGTGCTTCCAGCGGCTCCACTCTGTACTCCCCTTGGCACCACGAGGAATGAGTTCAGCTCTGTGTGGGAGCGAATTTCAGATCTTTCGTACACCTACAGCCTTATGCCAAAAATAAAATGCAATCATTTGTTTCCTAGGTGATAACGGCACTGAGCATGTGCAGTTCCTGCCGCCTCTAAAATGGTGAAGTGTGTTATCAGCCCTCCTTACAGTGCTTTTGAGGCAATGTATCAAGCAGCTTTTTCTGCAGAACAAATGACTTCTTGATTATGTACAGAAGTGGGAAAAATGTATTGAGGTTTGCAATTCAGTACTCATTCTTGGCAAAAGTAAATTTATTCTATTTGTTTGCTTCTTCTGTGCTAAGTGAAAGGAAGAGGGAGCAAGAAATGTCAGTTCCAAGGTTTCTAAATAGTCGAAGACCTTGTAGATGTTCTTTCTTGATGGTCTTTCTTAATATGTATCTCTATGAAGCTGCAGAAGTTCTAGTTCCAACCTTGTTTGCTCATGCAGATTTTGAAATCTTGTCAAAGCAGAATATCATCCAAGCGTGTCTTCTATCTATAGAGCATCTGAATGCCAAAAAGACATAAAAATATTTGCATTATGCTACTGTCCTTTGCAGGAGACAGTAAAGAGTAACATAAAAAGTATGAAAAGACTTCTTGTATCCTGCTAGATTTCTTCTAGCTCATTTTTTCCCCCAATATTTCAAATATCTGCAAGTTTTGAACATATACAAATAATTTCTGAGTTCTTGAAATAGTTCACTTATCAACTTCAATTTCATTTTTTTTTACAAAATACAATAGCTATTTATAAAGGATTTTATTTTTAAATGTAGTGTTTTATTGAAAGGTCTACTAAAACTTGGCATAATGTCCACTGGAGGACCAATCAGTGATGACTCTTGCTACATATTCTACTCCAGTTAAACCAAATATAAGTAAAATAAATAATTTTTTTTGTCTTCTGAGTAATACTAATCATCATGGACAAATTAGTGGGATTTCACTATATAAATATTTTTATAGCCCGACTTTGGGAAGATTGAATTTGCTGATTTAATTTATGGATATTTTCATGTTTATTGTAATCAAGAATCTAATTCCAAACCTTCACACTCCTTTATCCAGCTGGTTTTTAGGCTGAAAGTTGGAGCAATCTGTGCTCTATTGTTGATTGGTGTAGTAAGGTGGAATTTCCAGTTCCACAAAGTGGAGATGTACTTTTTCCTCTAGGTATCCATGGGGAGTGTTATCTGCACCTCCACATCTGGGGCTGTGAACATATGGGGAGGAGTTTCTTTCTCTGTGAATTGATTTTAACACAAAACATTCCCCTGCCACCAGGGCCCCCAAAACATGCACATGCACAGCCCTCACAAACCAACAAACCAAACCAGATCAAGCCAAACTGAAATACACATAGAAATCCCTAAAAAATTGGAAGATTGACTTCTCAACTTCTCCTCTTCATAAACCAGAGGATGATATGGAATTGAAGAGAAGACAAGCTCTAAAATATTTGTAGCTAACTGTCTCTCATCTTGTTTTTCTACTTGAATCAAAATCCTGATTATTTCATCAGGTTCAAGAAAGGCTACACAGTGAGATGATAATCTGCAGAGCTTTCAAATCATAGTACACCTATAAAACTTAATTTACACAAACAGTTGTGATATTAAAACCCTAGAGGATTGCAGTTTACTGGACTACAACAGAATAAAGTTCTGTGTTTCACAGGCCATGATTTTTGAAGACAATGTGGTTTGTTAAATTGCATTTCGATATTACATCTTGGTATGAGCAAAGTTACAGAAAAAAGGTAATGGATCTATATTATAAAAACCCAAAGTGAAGTGTTTGAATACTGCTGCCATATCAAGTGATCTGATAGCTGGCCTAGGTACTGAATTATAACAACAAGCCTTGAATATAGGTAGGTGATTCCTGTCATCTTTCTAATGATATTTTAAAAATATTTGTTCCAGAAGCCATCTTTGAAAAACTCACTTCTGGCTGCAGGAGTAATTTACTTTCAGTCAACACAAGCAACAAATTTGCTATATTTGGAAAGAATTTCTTGAATCTGGCCACAAAGGAAATATGGCAATGTACACTCTCAGTACCTTCTTTAGTGTAGCATATCATTACCAAATTGATTGTACTCTCTGCAGTTGTTTTATGGTTTTTGTCCACAATTTTTTTTGGTCCTCCTCCACACTTAGATCCTTTTCTGTATATTCTTTCTTTTTTTTTTACTTGAAATTATTAAGGGTATTTCTGGACAATTAACAAGTGTCCTCTTGCTGCTGAAAACATATCAGTAGTGTCAATATCAAAAAGACTGCAAATGTTTTGTGTGTAAAACTGAAAAAAATTAAAAAATCTAGGCTGATATGTCTTGTGAAGTTGGTTCCCTCATTGCATCAGCAAAGCTTTTGCATCCTTGTTTTCAAAGATGTTAAACTCCATGTAAGCAAAATCATGGTGTTTATTTGTAAACAGTGTCAAAAATCGTGTTATCAGTATTCATAAAAAGAAAAATAATCTTCTTACTGGGAAAATATTAGCATCAACTCAGAAGGGAATTGTCTACTCAAACATGGTTCTAACAAACTTGATCATGTTATGAGAGCTTTGTTTTTCTTCTCCCATTAGAATTAGTAGGCCTGTGCACAAAGCAGTGTTTTGGGGCCATTTTACATATGAAATTGGACTGTGTGCATGAGAGTTATGTGTTGGTTCTTTTTCCTTTACAGCACAACATTTTATCTCTGCTTAAAACAATACCTCTTAGCCTTCCTTGCTATAACACCTGCATAGATATCACTGCAGTTTTAGCATTACATACAATTTCCAGTCGTCTTCTAGGTCATGTCCTCCAGACACTTGAGAGGTTCAGATGTTTCTCTTTCTTAGATCTGACCTATTATTTCAATTATTTTCATCTATGCTGTTTATTCAGTGAATTCTGGTTTGTAGCCAATCAAAAACCCGTTCACCTCTATAAGAATAAGTATTTTTCCATCTATGTGCAGGCTTTGGATGTTATGTGGCTTTATGAGAGCCATCTTCATCTCACCCCAATTTTGTATCAAATAAAGAGCGAATGGCAGATTTTTGTCTACTTCCCTTCCAATTTTTTTTTTTGTTTTAGCAAGACATGACTACCTTCAAAGAAAAGTGGGAGATGCAAGCAAGGCAAATATTTGGCCAACCCTAGAGTTGTACTAGAAACAGTTACTGCAGTTTTTTAATAAAGTGCAGAGAGCTGTATCTGTGGGAGAAAGAGAAAGAAAAAAAAAAGAAAGAAAGAAACAAAGCCAGGGACATTGATTTTTTCCTACCAGAATACAAGGAAGGTTTCATTGTTACCTTACTTATTCTTTATTCTTCTTTACTTTTTTTACATTCAGAGATCATCTAACTGCTCATACATGAGACCTTCAAAGATACAATTCTAATATTTTTTTTCATTTATTTATTTTATTTCCCATCCTATTTGAGTATGAAATGTCTTAGAACTTCTTGGGGCCACTGTGGGATTTTTCAGGTGCCTTTTTAAGGTCAGAATTCATATTGGAAACTCAGTGGGGCCGTACCATGACAAGCATTTCTGTCAGCTCAGTGCTGTGGGAGTAGCTGCATTAGAAATATGCACAATAATGTAGGTTTGACAAATGAATAAGCTCAGAGTGTTCTTTAGCACATCATGTGTCTGAGCTGCTTTAATGCACAGACTGATGTTTAAACACAGGAAAAGTGGAGAAGTGAACATTTAAACTTCATATTCAGCTAGTAGCCCATGCTGGGGAAAAAACAGATATTGTTTCACTCACTCTCCAAAAAGAAGTTTATATCTGAGTCTTGACAATTTCTTAACAAGATAGTTTTTTTAAGCACTGTTTTTTCCTTTTATATGAAAACCATATCATGTTAATCTGGCCTAACTCTAAGAGTTCATAAGACAGGTATTTGCTTCTCAGTTACTCTTGTTTTCATAAATTAGTCAATATTAAGATACATTCACTTGAAGACTTCTTAAGGATGACACCAATTGTATCAGGCACCAGCTCCTATCCAACTTTGTCTTAATAAATCATCCTCATACACTTAGAGACATATAGAATCCAAAGAGAAAGTTGCACTTCTTTTAGTTCATTTTCTTTTAGTGTGCACTGATAGTAAAAAGAAGAAAGTTTGACAAGAAGAAAAAATTTTGGGCAGTTGTGTAGATAAATTTACTTAAGTGAAACACAGAGAAATATGTAAGAGAAGGGAAATGCACTTAGTATTTCATTATCATTCAAAGTAATTTATCTAGTAATTTTCTTCATCAGCCTCTTCCTTTTCTGGAATGGAAAAAACCAAAGACAACCCAAAACCAACAAAAAAAAGCCCATTTCGCAAATTCAAGAGGTTACTCGATGCCAATAAAAAATTGAGGTGCACCTGCTTCATCAATGGGCCATACAGAATTAATTCATTTGACAGAAACTGTAAATTTTTGAACAGCAACCACATTGCTGGAGCTCAAAACAAGAGTAATCTTCAAAATACAATGACTTTTTTTTGTCATCTTGGTAGTTACTGTAGTTACTATGGTAACTACAGTAATTGTTTACCTAGGCAAGCAATATTGGGGATTTATAATTTAAAGACTTACACCAAACTTAGCATCTCTGATTATTGCTTGCCTTAGTAGTTTTCCCCCACTTTTTGGCCTCCTGCTGGAAGGTGAGGGACAGAAATAATTTTGTATCTATGCCCCCTGCCACTGTTACTAGTTCTACTCCTGAGCTGACATTTTGCACAGAAATAGCTACAAGCAAAGAGACAGAGCTGACTCCAAGTCACCTTCTGTGGCAGGTGAACTGCCAAGCAGGCATGTGCTCATCCAAGTCTGCATTACTGCTGGAGCAAGGTTGTTCTGTGCTACGTATTTCCCAGGCTTTTGCCAAGCTTCTTTGTTCATAGGGGGAACAGGATGCATAACACAGTGTCAGCAGGAAGAATCAGCTGGCCAAGAATAGCTGGAAATATAAGTGTTTCAGCTGAAATACACCAGTAAGGTGAGTTGTGTGGAGCATTGTGGTGATATTTTGCCACTTTTTGTGGAGGACAGAGTTTTTCATCAGCTTTTTACTCTGGTTTGTTTTCATGCAGGGTAGTTCTGAGGGTGGCTCTCCAATCAGAGGGCAGCTCTCTGCAATGGGTAATGGTAGGGGTGCATGAAATTCCACCTGGGGATGGAAGACATTATGGGAGAGGCTGAAAGAGAGAGCAGGGTCAGGTCACCTTCTAGTGGGTGACTTTCTAAACAGGAAAACTGAACAGATGAGGCCTTCTATAGACCAAGAGAAGCAGGCACACATTCATATGTGAGAAGACATGGCAATCTAGGGACATAACTACTGGCTGGAAAAGGAAAATTTAAGGAAAGGAAAAAATAAAGACCATGGGGACCACCAGTCAGACAGTCTCACTTCTGTGCCTGGTAAAATCATAGAGTGGATCCTCCTGGAAACTAGGCTAAGGTACATGGAAAATAAGGAAGTGATTGATGACAGCCAACATGTCTTCACTAAGGGCAAATGGCTGGTAAATTTGAAGGCTTCCTAACAACAGGCTTATGATATTGGTGGATAAGGAAAGAGCAGCTGCTATCTACCTCGACTTATACAAAGCATTTGACAATGTCCTGCAGAACATCTTTGTCTCTAAATTAGATAGGCATGATTTGACTGGTACAGCACTCAGGAGATAAGGATTTGGTTGGATAGCTACGAAGGGCTGCAGTCAACAGCTCGATGTACAAGTGGAGACTAATGGCAAGTGGCATTCCTTGAGGATAGGAGTTGGGACCAGCTCTGTTTAACATCTTTGCATCCAGCCCTGGGGTCTTCAACATAAATATGGACATGTTGGAGTGTGTCCAGAGGAGGCCCATGAAATGATCAGAAGGTTGGAACACCTCTCCTGTGAAGACAGGTTGAAAGAACTGAGGTTGTTCAGCCTGGAGAAGAGAAGGCTCCAGGGAGACCTCCTAGCAACTTTCAGTATCTAAAGTAAATTGACAAGTAAGGAGAGAGAGAGAGAGAGGAAGTTTTTAGAGGTGTGTGCAGTGACAGGAAAAGGGGGAATGGTTTTAAACTGACAGAGGGAAAGTTTAGATATATGAAAGAAATTCTTGGCTGTGAAGGTGATGAGGCACAGGCACACCCTAGATGGGGCTTTGTGCAGTCTAGTCTCATGGAAGGTGTCTCTGCCCATGGCAGGGAAGATGGAGCGAGATGATTTTGAAGGTCCCTCCCAACGCATGCCATTGGCATAGAACTAACACATGGTGCTATGAATGAAACGAATTTTTGAGAATGTTTGCCTCTAATAGCATTCTTTCTTATAAGTGCAAGGTATGGATCCCCAGATGAGTAGAGTTCTCAGAGGAGAATCCATTTCAGAGCCAGGAACTTCTCTGCCTTGTATTCACATGAATCAAGAACACTGACAAATCTGATCCCATTTAGTGTGGGTTTGAGGACTTTGCAACATGGCCCCACTGCCATTGCCTCCCCACTGTTCAGCTGAAGATGCCCTGTCTGGGGTTATCAGGCATGAGTTCAAAACGTGAGCTCAAAACTGGTTGAGTTTCACCCATTCAATACTCTACTCTCACTGCAGAGAGAAGATAGTGTATCATACTGCAGCATAATTGGAGGTTTCATTCTGTCAGCCTTCATTAGAAGCACTCCCCCACTCAGATTGGAACTCACTGAGTAGAAATAGGAGCAGCAGCATCAGATTTTGAATGATGTGAGAATGTTAAGCCACTTTCCTCCACACAGACAGAAACATCTTTGTAGGGTGTGGAGTTTCCTGAGAACCTTTGTGTCACTGAATTTTACTTTTTTGGTTTCATTTTGGAGTAGTGTATTTCACTCAGTTTTAATAGAAAGGCCTGACTGTACCCTAAGCTCTCTTTTCAATGTGTGCATGCTGATTGCATTTAATTAAGATCCTCACACATCAGTTTTGGGTCTCTTGATGACTGAGCTACAATTCTTTGGTGGAAAATAGTGACTGGAATAGCACAGAATAAAATAGGTAGTTAGAGTTTGGAAATAATGAAGAAAGCAAGAAGAAATCAGGTAAATGTAATGCATTTTTATTGATTCTGTAAAGTTAAAAATGCTTATAACACTTGAAGCAACAGGAAATTGAACTTGAATAATGGGAATAAGTTATCTTCAGTCATAAAGATAAATATAAACCAAGATTTCTCAGTTGGAGCTACTGCCCCTGAATATGCCTACTAATGTGAACCAGAGTTGCAATTCTGCAAAAGTTCCACTTGCCCCTTTTGGCAAGTACAGCTACCTTAGACATGAAATTAATACTCTAGAAAGTACAAAGAAGGAGTTACAGGGAGGACACATAGAACAATTTCCTAGGGTAAATTCAACCACTTGGTTTTAGGTATTTTTTAACTCATATGCCCTAAAAGCTGGTTTTATTTTCTTGAAATAATTTATTGTGGGTAAATCTGAGGACAACTGTGTGCTACAATCTCTTGGCCACACCTGATTCGCTCCATTACTCACATAAATCTACATAGATACTTAGATACATAGATATCCATAGATACCTAGAACTTCTTGTTCCCCCTTTACACACTTCTTGCAAGCATCCTTCTCAGAGCTCTGTATTCTGTCTTCCTCTCTCAGGTCCTCTTTTCCTCTGATGAGCATAAGGGTCAGGCCAAACAAGATCTTATAGGCATTTCCAATTTTATATTCTAAATCTAAATCAAAGGTAAGAATCCTTACTCTTGGCCTGAATAACATTGAAGGAGCTTTAGAACTAGGTCTAAAACAGTTTGGTATATCTGTTTTTTCCCAGTTTCTAAGAACTGGGTTGCTTCCTTGAACAGAACAAGAAGTCTTCAACAGTATTTCACTGTCTCCTTTATATAAATCTGCACAACCAAGAGTAAAAATTTGGTCAGATTCCTTGAAAGCCTATTGGTGCTTTCAAGTTATGGATATGCTTTTGAGGAATAGATTCACTTTTGGAATCTCTGAAGAGAAATGGATGCATCTTAATGCCTCCTTCTTTTTCATCCTAAGCAAAATGTTTAAGGTAGATCACATGAACTGCACCCTTTAAAAGATAATATTCCTGTATTCACGCTGTAGTGATTTAAGCACAGCTGGAAGTTAAGCACCACACAGTTGCTCTCTCAAACCCCCTCTTTCCCACTGCCAGCTGATGGAATGGGGAGGAGAGTCAAAAGAGTATTTGTAGGTGGAAACAAGAACAGTTTAATAATCAAAAATAAAGTAAAAATACAATGATGATGATAAATGATGATAATAATGAAAACAATATGGGAAAACTCAAGTAATGCACAATTCAATTGCTCACCATCTGCTGACCAATGCCAGACCCCTCTTCCCGACCTCAGATTTGTTTCTCTTCTGGGTGACTCCCCGTCGTTTATACACTGGGCATGACAGTTCTAGGGTTTGGAATATTCCTTTGGTCAGTTCATGTCAACTGTCCCGACTATGTCTTCTCCTAGTTTCTTTTATGCACTGGCAGAGTGAGAGACAAGAAAAAAAAATCCTTGACTTAGGATAAACATGACTTAGCAAAACCCCAAAATATCTCATTCTGAACCCAAAACACAGCAATGCAACTGCCACTGAGAAGAACTTAACCCTATGGTAGATGAAACCAGGATAACTCTTAAGAGAATATGAAGTTTATATATAAATCTCTACAAAAGCTACATATAAAATCAGGCCCTTGCATTCCTCAAGGCTGGAAGAACAGTATGAACTAAGGATAAGAATTTTTAAAGTATTGTTATACCCTAGCAGGCTAGATTTTCTTTTAAGATGTGTTACATAGCACACTTTGCTGCTTTTTCATTTCCTACTTAACAGGCTTGTCATTGGTATTCTTGCTAAGGAGGCAAGAGTAATTTTTTGATTTTAAATATTATTGATTTAAATATGTCATGAACTATAAGCATGCTGGATTATTCCATTTTATCTAAAAGAGAGAAAATACTGCCATGTATACATACATGCATACATATATATATATATAAGAATACAAACATATCACATCCAATTTTTTCTTTCTTTGTTTTAGAGATTACTTTGCAAAAAAGCAGGCACTTGGCTTATTTGGTCAATACAACATTACCTTCTTGTCCACACTTTGATTGTGCTGCCTGTGTCCCACAGGGTTTATTAATTCTGGAACTGAGAAGAATCCAAATTAGTATTCCCTTAGCCTCCTTATTTTCTGTCTTAAAATGTTAGTGTGGTTAGGATGCTCTTCAGAGACACTGATTATATCAGAGACTTACTCATATTCTTTTTACCCCTGCAATTTTCTGTATGTACGAGTTCCTCAGAGTGCAGAGATACAGTAAATGCACAGCCTTGCCAGTGTGTTAGTATTTATAGGTGCTACTGCCACAAAAGCAATCAGTGTTACCAATAGCGGGCTCATAAAATGTAGTCATTATGTCTCCTTATTCAGGTACCTGTTTGTTTATCTTTTGCTGGTGCTGTTGCAAACAAGAAGAGGAAGATATCTTTTTGTTAACTTTAAAAATAATGTCAAAATAGGAGGGAAAATTTTGTGGTACGAGAAACTGAATCTACCACCAGCAGTGAAGACAGTGGCTAATTTTAAGGGTTCTGTAAAATGGCTGAGAATGATGGAAAAGGAAGAGAGGAGAAAGGGGAGAAAGAGCAAAGGACAAAAACCTATTATATATCTGTATTTATTGGGACCCCATTTAAAGGGTCAATTAGAGGCTTTAGGAATGTAAATGCCATGGCTGCCCCATCCATTCTGCTTGCCTCCTTTAATCTTTGATCCAGCTGCTCTAAACATCTGACACAATGAACTCTGACTCTGGGATGTGATTCACTGGGAGTCCTTGGGGATGTGTGCGTAGGAGCTGCTTTGCATCCCCTATGGCTGCTTCTACACAGCTCTGTGTGTCCTGCATGTGTGGGGATCCTCTCCATCTCCTGCTGGGGTCACCCTGTTCCCTGCCAGCCAGCTGGCTGTCTCTGCTGCCAGTGAGATGTGGCTGCTTTCCTACTCCCTCATCACACACAGTCCCAGGGGAAGGCAGACAACTGCTGTGACAGCCCAGAAAATACCTCCCCTCTGCCCCAATTCATCCAGCATCGATTCTTTCCAGACCCCTGTGCACAGTAATACCACTTTGCTTTTGCTCTTGCCATTGCTTTCTACAGACACAACCCTCCCCTCCTTCAGTCTGTTCATGCTTTTTCTACAAATATATGCCCCTTCTTCTTCCCTGTCTCCAGGCCCCTGACATTCTAGCCATTTCACAGCACATGGTTGATGAGAAAGACAATGTCTGAGAGAAACATGAGTCTAGGGAAGAGGAAAGATGCTCCTTACCTGTCAGCTCATCAGGGCAATTACAGGAATGGTAACTAGAGGGGTCTCCCAAAACCCATCTTGATCCCTTCAAGCACCAGCACAGAAACTCTTGGAACTGCATAGAGGAGACAAAGGGCTGCAGTCACACATGCTCACAGTGCCCTCTGCTTAAGACCTGGTCTTTTCCAGGGCTTCTGTAACTGAAGGAGCCAGGAGAGCTGGGAAGGGTGTGAAGCAAGTGCCAGCTGATGGGCTCCCAGCCAGGCCCTGGCTGGGAGTGAAGGATGATGTGAAGGAGAAAGTGGCCATACTCCACACCTGGTAAGGACATGTGGGATATTTATCCTACATGATCTGGTATGAAAGAAGCAGTCAAGCTGGTAATCTGGTGGAAGAGAGACAGCAATAAAGGGATCACAGAGCATTAAGAGTACAAATGGAGTCATAGTAAGCCTTTTCCTCTTCCTCTATGCTCTAACAACTTTATCAAAGTTAACTCAGAGAGGGGCAGGGGTGTGAGGAGGACATAGTGCCATCTGGGTATGGTGATGCAGTTGTACTGGGGGAGCCATATCATGTAGTTGCTGGGATTTGGGTCATTCAGCAGCTGCTTTAAAAAAAAATAAAAAGAGATAATATTTTAAGCAGCAGTCCAGAGAGGGGAGAACCAGCAGGGAGTGTCAAGCTGTGGAGCAGTGGCAGAGAAAGGCTGTTAATTCTTGAAAATGGATGCACAAGCTAATCCTTCCCTGCAAATACAGCCTGGTAAATGGTCAGCAGCATTTTAAATGCCAGATCAGCTCTTACTTAAATGCCATTTTGCTTATTTATTTATTTGTTTATTTGCTAAGAATAGCTTTGAATAAAAAGAGGATCTCTGTCTGGCATTGTGTTGTGATGGTTCCTTAGTGTTCCTGGTTGCAGTAGGAGTGCAGCGATGAGTTGAGTTTGTCAGGGCTCAGTGACTATCTCGGACCTTTCCCACCCACCCACGCCTAGCTACAGCCCCCCTCGCCGCGCTTAGAGCCGTCGTGCCCGGCCCTGCGCTCGCCCCGGGCGGAGGGACGGAGCCGTGCGGTGCCGTGCGGGATGGCCGGGTGTGAATGGAAGCAGGAGCCGGGTGTGTGGGGCTGAGCCGTGAAACGGGGAAGAGAGGGAGAGGAGAGGATTTGGGAAAATGCAGGGTACCGGAGGAGAAAGGTGAAGCTTCGGCTAGCTTCCGATAGGAAGACTTAACCGAGGAAAGGTAGATATGTTCTGCGGGAAGCAGGTAGTTAGCCGGCGAGAGTATTGTTGTGGGATTTGTGGGAGGGCGGGGAAGCAGAAGGGCTCGAAGGGTACCGAGCTTGTGGACAGAATGTAGGCAAAAAGCCTGTCCGTAGGTCTGCAGATACGGTCCAGGGATGCTGGCTGAGGAAACAGAGGGTTGGCAGGGAACTGCAGAGCCTCTGGGTCCAGACAGCCCGGGATGCCAGAGGGGAGAGAGCCCGGCAGGAAAGGGGGGCTGCAGGTAACACCTGCCGTGGGGAGGAGAGGGGGCCACGCAGGGGCAGAGGCAGGGGGCGCAACCCGCCCGCGGGGCTGACAGCTCGGTTTGCCCTTGTCGGGGGCATCGGTCCTCATCTTGCCGTGACCAGTTGTCACCCTGCAGACAACGGAAGGGGCGAGGGATGGAGCGGCCAACCTGTCCTTCAATGGCAAACAGTCCCTCCTTTTTACTTGATATTTATGTCTCTGTGTGTATTTTTGTGTAGAGGGCTGGTCGCTGTTCTTGCAGCCCCCTCTCTCCACTTGCGAGAAAGCAGCAGGCAGAGCCCAGGCTGGCATGTTGCTTGGTTTCCTGAAGGTATCTGTGCCACTTGGTGGCACTAAAAAGTTGCGCTGAAGCCCGATACTCGCCCATACGAAAAATCCCCTTGCCCCCCAGCCCGGTGTGGCAGCGGAGTGCCCGGGCCCTGGCACCGCGACCTCGGCGGGAGGACAGCAAACGTCGGAGGGGCAGTCCGCAAAAGGTCGCCGGGACCACAGGGGTAAACTCTTCCTCGCGATACCGTTTTAAACAGTTTTTTGTTTTTTTTTTTTTTTTTAAATCCTTCCTTCCTTCCTTTGGATGATGCTGTTTCTGAACCGGTTGCCGCTTTCTTACTTGCCGGAGAGCAGTGCCGGAGAGAGGTGTCGGTATGTAGGGGGACTTTACAACCTTCAGAGCATCTGGAGAGATTTCCTCACAGGGCAGAATGCAGGGTTAGCTCACTATTAACACAGAGAGATTGCAACTGTGCGAATGTGAGGGAGGGCGGAGGTGTTTAAGCAGGTGGGTCAGGCTGCAGCAAGTATTTAGGAAGACCAAGGCTGTGGTGGCAGAGAGCAAAGACTCATCTGTTGTTTCATCGTTTGTTTGTTTATTCCTCCTCCTCATGCCTTCCCCCTCCCTTAAATCCAGGGACTGTTCACGCCTCTTGCAAATGAGATTTGGGCGATGCTGAGAGAACAGCGTGTTGCATGGCATGTATGTGCATGCATTCGCGGGGGCAGGATACTCGGTCCTCTGCATTTGCCTGTGATCAGAAGAAAATAGGATGTACCCATAGCTGGAGGAGTGGCAATGCTAGCCGAGTGGAGCTCACCTGCTGGTGATCTTTGCAGAGGCATTTGAGGATTATTCAGCTCCAGAAGGTCTGTGTGAGGGGTGCTATCTCTGCCGGGGCTGAAAATAGGAGGTGCCTACCCCTACCTGTCTTAATTATTGCCACCAGAAGGACCATTTTGCCACCACTGGGAAAGAAGCGCTTGCTGCCGCTGACAAGGTAATGCTGTGGGTTGGGAGAGGGTATTTATGTGCCCTGAATTGTAGACAGCAACCTTGTGGATGAAGGAAGGACTCTTCCCCCACCTCTCTTTCCCTTCTTTCTTTTGCACTGTACCCTGGTTGATGGAGGATTAGCACAAGTCCTGGGGGACCAACAAGACAACTGGTGGGGTACCTCTCTAGGGGCCGCAGAGGCATCGCGGGGTCAGGGTGCTGGAGGACAGCTGGCACTGATCCCTCCCGGGAGCATGGTATGTGTGGGGCTGCAGGGGCTGGGGGTACTGTCATACCCGGGTTTGGTGGTGTGTGATATAGTCCCTCTGCTCACAAGCGGAGATTTGTCTTGCTAGGAAGATATAATGGAAATGGGAATGTGTTTGTTTTCCGGAGACAGACAGGCTTAGCTCAGCCATAGACTTTTCTCTGTGACCTTGGGACAAACCAATTGGCTCTGCTCGGCGAGTCCCGTCTATTACATATTTAATAATTAAAGATAATCTTCCCACGTGCAAAAATGATTCATTATGGACTGGGGAGGACAGCGATAGCGCTAGCCGAGCAGGGAGACAGAGACCTAAGCACCGGTGTGGATGCACACATGCCTGTCTGTATGCACAGCCACTTACTTGGGGCAGTGCAGGTAGCTAGGTTGGGAGTTAACCTCTTCCAGTACTTTTCTCTAAGACCTAGATCTATGAGTTTATTTGTAAAAATGCGACTCTGCGTGCCAAATGTGACCACGGTGGCAATTTTTACCATCGGTTGATTTTCAGGTTGGTTTTGTCATCCCCTTCCACAGACATGCCAGGCGGCAAACGCCAGAGGCGGGCGGTGCTCAGCACCAGGGACAGCGTCCGCTCCCCGCCGCCCTCGGCCGGCTTCCCGCCCCGCCGCTGCCCGCTGTCCGCAGGCAGCGCTGCCCCGCACCCTGGGGCTCCGCCACCGCGACAGCCCCACTCATCTCTTCCCTGAGAAGCAATTTCCGGTGGTGGGGGGGGGATCACTGGGTGCAGGACATTTCTTTCTCCTAGTCTTGAAGACAAAGTAGGGGATCATCTCAAAAGTAGCAGAGGATCATCTTGAAAACACACCACTCTAAATCCTGAAAGGGAAACATGCATCGAGGAGTTAACTGCCAGGCTCTTTAAATTCCCTACGACTTGTTTTCTTAATTAATATATTCTAAAACATTTCTATTGCATACTAGTCTTTTGTGAATTCTCAAATACTTTGACTACATTTTAATTTTTATGTTACATGATCAAAGCATTGATCATTATTTCAGATGTTCAGAGAGTATTTTTGGGTTCCTGTATGGATTTTCTGTCATTTTATCTTCTTACATATTTATGACATTGCTGGCATAGTGGTAGCACTGGCATCCCACCATGACCACTCTTGTTGCAATTGCTGGAGAATGTTTTCTGAAACCCCTGTTGCCTTTTCTTGATTACGTCCTCCATCCCATACAGTTTTATTAGTTAATAAAATGTCTGGGATTAAAGATTAAAACACACCTGAACTAGTAATTTCTACATCACATGGTATAACTCAGTTTTGCTAACAGCAGCAGTATGCAGTATATTTGGCAAAATTACAGAGATCATTGCAAGTTTCTTTGGGAAGTTAAGCGCCTACATATTAAAGCCAAAATTGTTTCATCAACCTGAAAGCATGTGTGACTATAACATGAGGAAGAACTTCTAGGGATTGCTAAAGACTGTGTTGATAATTAAAGCATTCTCTGTTCATTAGCTATGAAGAAAAGAGATCAACACTTCAGTCTGTCATTTCCAATGGACATTCTTACCAAATGCTGAAAATTCTCCCTTGCTGCTTAACTTTTTCATATTTCTAAGTGGAATTGTAGAAAACTGCTTTGTAATCTCTCCTTTAGTAAAAATTTGGGATTTTTTTGGTCAAAGAGCTTGATCCAATATCCACTGGAATTTGCAGGGCTGATAATGTAATGAACAATATTTGCTTGATGTTGGGTTTTCTTTTATTTTGTGGACAGAAAAAGTAAACTGTAGTAGAAATCTCAAATTAGAACAGGGTGCTTGTATTTCATGATTTTCAAATAAAGACAATCTGAATGTGTCAGATTTTGTGTGACCAAAGTGGAATGAGTAAGGGGACCTCCTCCTGCAAAATGAGCCTCCCCAGAACATTGGGAGATAGATTGCCAGAACAGCTTGAATACAACTCTTGGAGTTTGCAATGCCATTGCAGAACTCAGAAAAGCTTAGCATCCTGAGTGTACTTTCTTCTAACATTGGCCCAAATCAAGATGAGCTGAGAGATTGCTTTCTTTATGTAACTGTTTTTCTAAGGCTGTTCCACATTTTGCTACTGTAAGATCTTCACTGTGAGGCAAGTGACATGACTGATTCTGAATCAGTAATTCAGTTGCTGCTGGTTATGGTTTTGTCTTCTCTGATGACAAAACATAGGTTAATTCCTTGGGATATACTGATTTGATCCATATCAACATATATTATCTGATATCTGATGGATTTAAATTAGTTGTGGTATGTAATGTAAAATGAATGCCTGGAAAGTATTTTATCAGCAGGTACAATGGCTTTAAGTTATACAAACAAACATAACATATAAGTAAATTTTCTCACTATAAATGAATGGATTTTAAGGATATTAGTTTTTGTGACTTTTCTGATCCTGAAAATCTTTTAAGGAGAACCTACAACTTAGATAAATTTTTACAGATATTTGACCAATAGTATTCTTCTTCTGAGAAGTACAGAAAAAATTCCCAAGGGCTTTCCTGGATTGGGCCGTGAGTTCTATTACAGCACTGTTCTTTGATTAAGTAATCTGATGGGGTTTTTAAAATTATTTAAATCTGCCTGAAAATGCAGAATCTATGAACGAGCCTGCTGTAAACTTACAAAAGTGCAACAAAGAAGAAACCTGAAGGGAAGCATTGTTACTCTTCTCTTTTAATTTCTTTTTCCCCCAGATGATACAGATCAGAATAAATAAAACAATTTCCTCAGCGGAGCTGGTGTTTTTCCTGTTAAAAACCAGGTTGCCGAGTGGGTTCAGATTTCAAAGCGCAGGTGCTTCGCTGCGGGGTCACTAGTGGGCGCTGATATAATAATGTAAGCCCCGGTGGAAAGAGGATCACCCTGCAGCTTTAAACACAAATTACACCTGCGGCAGCAGAAGCCCTTAACAATCAGACGCATCCCATGCATAAACTCTCAGCCATAAATACAGTGGCAAATCATCTCCTTGTGAACTTCTGCTCACAGTGTGATGTTTGATCAAGTTTTTTGATTAATGCCCTTAGATATTAGCATGTTTTTTTGTTTCTTTTGGGCTCTACAGACTGCAAGTATGATGGACATGCATTTGAGATGGGTCTAATATTGAAAGATTTATATATTTTTAATAATGAAAGATTTGTGTGATGTTTCATGGAATATTACAGATGCTCATTTTCTACTCAGTTAAACCTCAACATGAAGTAGCTGGAACTCTGCCCAAAGAGAACAGCTGAGAATTTCTCCCAACAGAGTCTGGCATGAAGTTTATGTTGCCAGGGAGAACAGAGGTCACAGGAACATGTTGATGCTTCATCAGATCTGTGTCTTCAGTCATCTGGAATTTTATGTAAATTTTGTCTAGGGTGAGACTGAACAAAGGACAGATAGACAGTGTTATTTTTCTGTCCTACTTATTCTGCAATTTCTCCAAGCCTGAATTTAGTGCACCAGAAGACTGAAACCAAAGTGTCCTCTATTGTTAAAGCATGTGACTTCAGGATAAGTTTATAGTTAGATCCATAACTGAAATAAGCAGGGAACATTGACACACCAGTAATTAAGTACCTGATTCCATTTCTCTTAGTTTCAGCCAGTTTAGGATAAGTCCATTGATGATGAATAAGTTGAACAGCATGAAAAATAAATTTGACCCTAAATACTGTGCCTATTTTCCATCAATGAAAACAAAACAGATAAATTATTAATTGGGAAACAATTCCCATTACTTTGTGCATGCACTCAGGAGTTTACTGGCTTTGAAACTGATGATACCTCTGTTCTCAAACTGAGGGCTATAGTATCTCAAATTCCCTTTTGGATTGTCTCTAATGAATTAAACAAGAGTTATATTTCAGCTTATGAAATTTTACTTAATTTTGTTTTAGTACTCATCCTGCTTGTAATAATAAGCTGCCTGTAGTAAGAGAGGATTGTAATCAAAACGTGGAGGGACTTGCATGTGATTCTTTTGAGAGAGAAGCACAGTGAAATTGTATATTTGAATAGTTCCCTTGGCCATCTTCTCTTCAGGAAAACATTCTCTAGGAAACAGAATTAGTGTACTTAGTCTGTCAGCTCTCTGCTCAGCCATTTTGTCTGAAATAGAATTTATTACCTGATTAGTCTCAGGATATCTTCTCATAGCATGTCCAGCTGTGCCCATCAGAAGGATGACAGGCAATAAACACCAACTGAAACAAAGGAAATTCTATTAAATATATAGAAAAAGAAAATCTTTATTACTGTGACTGTGGTCAAACTGGTTGCCCAAAAAAGTTGTTGAATCTCAGTCCTCAAAGATATTAAGAACTTGACATGAAACTAGAGAAATCTGTTTTAATTGAACTTACAGTAAGCAGAGGGAATGGACCAGATAACTTCCTGAAGAGCCTTTCCATCTCACCCATTCTGTTCTTAAGCTTATGAGTGCAAGACCAGAGAACCAGATCTCTATTACACAATACAAATATATTGAAACATTAGTCAATATAAATTCCAAGTTGTTTCATTCCACTATGAAAGGCCACAGAAAATATTGATTTCAAGGGCTTTGGATGTGAATCCTAAGCCCAATACTATAACACAAAAGCAATGTTCTCAGAATAATTAGGAACTTTTTAAGTCCCAAGTAAATTGACCTTAGCTTTAATGTAGTGAATATTGTTCATTAATTGTGGAGTAGCTGCATACTGCATCTGACCCCCTCTTTTCCCTTGAATGCTATGGAAGGGAAAGATTTTATTGCTTTCAGGAATATGAATCCCTCAGCTACGACATATCCTAGTGCTGTGGAACCAGAAATATGAAGGACACCTTAAACTTTATCTCATTCTTTACCCTGTAATTTTATAGTGATAGACACAACGATAAGCAAAGAGCAAACAGCTGTTCTTTGGAGGGAAGAAGATAAAAATTACCTTCCTTCCCTCATAATACTTCTCATAATACATTCAATTATTAAAAGTATAGGGATTCAACAGATGTGATCTTGTACAAGGACTTCCCCTGTCGTTCATCCTTTTGACTGTTTGTAAATTATATGGTACCAACTCCAGAGTGATGGAACAAATAATTTCAAGACATAAGCACTAATTAACCTGAACTGCTGTTATTCCTTAGTGGCAAAGGGCTGCAGTATTGATAGACCAACTCTTCAGAGAACAAAAATACCCAAACCTTCTTAAAGTGTTTTACAGTTTTCTGAACCTTATTTTATTATTAGCACTTTATATCACTAAAATTAATATTACATTATCTTATTAATGTTGCAATTAACATTTAATTATATTAAATATTTCTTATTTTTAAGGATTTGCATTTTATTTGAGAATACTCAAACTCATTCACTCCTCTGTGAAAATAATTTTTAATTTATATGTCAAGGTAAAATAATAGAGAAAGTCTAGCATCAAGCAGAAGAATATTTTTATATTTGTGTGTCTCATATCAGAATCAGGAAGAGTTTCACTGTGTCACTATACTGGATGACCTAGCTGTGAGGAGTAAATTCAAGAATAAGATTCTGTGAGATTTTCAACTTGAAGAAACAGGTAGATTTTCTATTGGTGATGGTTTCTTTCACTTCACAATATCTAGGTGTTGTTAGAGTCATTGTTAATGGATTAGAAGTGATTGGTGGTGTCTAAAAAGTATGACTTCTTTTTTTTTTTGCATTAAAAGACATAAATAAAACTGAGACTGGGGTCTTCTCCAGAATTTTGCAGTTGTTTTGTTAAAAATTTGGCATATTGGTTCACTAAGGAGCTCAGCATCTTAGATTTCAAAGTGCACTTACCTTTCTGTACTATCAGTGTATTCATTGGCAGATGAGGGGTAATAGATGGTATTTGATGTGCTCAGGGATCAAGACCTGACAAAAACTGTTTGAGCACTATATTTAAAACCAGAAGCATTCTGCAAATCCACTGCCAGGTGCAGAACATTTTCAAGTACATTTTCTGCTTCCACAACTTAACCACAGCCCCAGATGTGAAGTGTTTGCAGATTTATTTATTTATTTATTCTTCAGCAGCAGTAAAGATGAATACAGATTGCATTGTAAACTATAGGTAAATGTAGCTGATCAAATATTTTGGGCATCAGTGCATCTGTACAATCTTTTTGTTGATTTCTTGATACCAGTGGAGTCTGTAGGGTTGTGTACAGCATTAAGATTCTTCAAATTTCTTTTTAATGATTTTTGAAGTAAGGATATAAAAAGGTGAAAAAAAAATCGTTGCTTTGCTGTTTTAGAATAATTGTTCCTTTGCTTAAAGCAAATATAAATATTAGTAACAAAATCAATTTTCTTAATCTTATTTAAAAGCTAATTTGTTTCATGTTGTATCTTGCAAAATAAAAAGAGATTTATACATTTAGCATTCCTTGGAATTACAGGTTTGTGTGTCAACAGCAGTTTTCTAGTGCTGGAATAGATAATACAGCATAGACCAGGGTACATTAGTGTGGCATTTGTATATTAGAGATATAGAAAATGTCTGAAATTAAAGGCAGTTGTTTCAAAGGCACGTATTAGAAACGGTAACACACTTTTCTTCTGTAGAATTAAATACTTGCCAGTCTTTTGTGCATTTGAAAAAACATTTCCCCAAAGAATTTTTAAACATGATTGTCAAAAGGAAGTTGATTTATACCAGCAGAAGTACAGGCTTAAGACTGTGAAACACTCAAGAGAGAGAAAGTTTTCCAGCTTGAAAGTGATGAAAGTAAGCATACACAGTAGACAATGTATTACAGGTACTGATAGCTGTAGAAATAGGTGCAGTTTTAGAAAATGTTATAAGATATTGTATGTTATTATATAAGATTATATATATAGCTGACTTTATAAATAATGTTAAAGATCTTTCTCTTACTTATTAATTTTTGAAGGGTATGAGGATTATGACCTCATGTGCATCTCTGCGTAGATGTCCACTTGGAGCTGATGGTGACTCCTTAGAGAACAGATGCCAACTCCTGGTTAACAATCAGTACAGTGCTCCTTCTATCCAGAAGATTTGATAACTACTTTTCACCAGCTCTCCAACTTTTTTCCATCATGTTGTCTCTACCAGCCTAAAATTTCCTAAAATGGTCCTTTTGCTGTTCCTTGCAATCCTGTTGTTGAAGGAAGATGTCTGTGGGAACTTTGGGCGTTTTGTTTCAGCACAGGCAAATGAGAGAAGAGTGGTTGCACACATGCCTGGTGATATTATCATTGGAGCACTATTCTCTGTCCATCATCAACCAACTGTTGACAAAGTTCATGAGAGGAAATGTGGAGAGGTAAGAGAGCAGTATGGTATTCAGAGAGTGGAGGCAATGCTACATACCCTTGACAGAATTAATTTGGACCCCACACTGTTGCCAAACATAACATTAGGATGTGAAATAAGGGACTCCTGCTGGCATTCTGCTGTGGCTTTGGAGCAGAGCATTGAGTTTATAAGGGACTCACTTATTTCTTCTGAAGAAGAGGAAGGGATGGTGCGATGTGTGGATGGATCATCATCATCTTTCCGCTCCAAGAAACCCATTGTTGGTGTCATTGGGCCTGGCTCCAGCTCCGTTGCTATCCAGGTCCAGAACTTGTTGCAGCTTTTCAATATACCTCAGATTGCTTATTCTGCCACAAGCATGGACCTAAGTGACAAAACTCTGTTCAAGTATTTTATGAGAGTGGTGCCATCTGATGCACAGCAAGCAAAGGCGATGGTGGACATTGTCAAACGGTATAACTGGACCTATGTCTCTGCTGTACACACCGAAGGTAAGAAGTTGTTTGTTACCATATAAAAATGCCTTTGAAATACTCTGATGTGGTCTAATTAATGGATGATGATAGCTTGATGTCATTAGTTTTTTGCCAGTCAACTGTCAACCGTATAAACTTTTACTTAATAACTTTATATTCTCTGTAGCTCTGAAGTAACATCATGTCAATGGTTGAAAACTAATTTTGAAACACAGGATGGTCTGTACTCTAAGGCCACTCATTGGTAAAAGTGCTTGACCTGGAGTCTCCTAAATGACCTTAATTTAACTGGCATTTGTTTATTTTTCTTTATCTACTAATCAGTGTATTTATGTAGAATCTGGTCTTCATATTGCAGATAAGAGCTAAATCATCATTTGAAATTATAGCTGTGTCAGAATATGTTCCTGCTTAATATCTGAGCCACAGAGGCACAGGTAGTAGAAAACATGCAATTCTAGCTAATATTTGAATGCAAGTTGTCCCAGCTCTTTGAGATCAGTAATCTTTCCATCCTTTTTGCCGTACTCCATGCAGTATTGCACCACTTCCTCTGATTCTGCCCATTGGTTTCGGGAGAAAGCGAGAAAAGTTTCCTTGAATTTCCTCACGCATTTATGCTCCATCAAGGGTCCAGAAAATCAGAACTGTGTGCTTCCTCTTTTTATTTGACACAGAGCATAAGCCTTTTATCCAGTGTTCAGAAGAGTATGTGAAAAAGGAAATGCTATTGAAAAGTGTACTTGATTTCACTATTCTTTTTGCTGAGAAAATTGATTTCTTGTTAGAAGTGACTAGAATTTCATACTCTCTTAAGAGCAAGTTTCATCAGCCCCGCCTAATGACACCATCATTTAAGGAGTTTTACAGAATTAAGTTTTGCGATGAGTTTTAGGACCTCAGCACATTGCCTCTATTCAAATAGACAGATGCAGAATGGCAGGCTCAGAACTCAGTCTGAGAATGAAAACGGTTGAGAGATTGAGTAGTAGTGGTGACGCTGCTGAACAGTGGCAGATGATGCCAGCTTTATTACAACCAATAGAGAGCAGATTGCCTTTCCCACACCCTGAGTATGCTTCTCTGGCAGGCTTTATACTATTCAAAACCCCTTCTGAGGAGATGCTTGTCTAATAGTATAATGTCGAGATCTCTTTCCTCCTATGGATATGCAGAGAACTTATTCTGCAGTATTAAAAATCCCAAAAGGTTAGGACATGCGTGCCAATTGTCACAACCTCATTTCCATCCTGATAGTGAGAGCTGGTAAATAGCTGAAGCCTCTTTTGTATGGGAATGGATGAGTACATTAGCAGTTTAATCTAAATCTTCAACATTAAAACAGTGTATAAATCACTATAGATGACATCATGTAGTGAGGGTATTCTGTACCAGCTGATGCCTTTGGCATGGTTAGGGGAGCAGCCTTCCCTTCACACATATGTATGGATATCATTATGGTCAAAACTAGTGCCACTTACAATAGCAAAAGATTTTATATTCTAACTACTTTTGATGATTTAACGAGTTTTTGCCATGAACAACTTTTACACCTCTCCTTGTTGAGATGGGATTCAATGTGGGAATAGTCATGCTTATATCAAGGTCTGATTCTTCACAGAGTGAAAATATGTACTTTTTCCATTTTCTGTGGACACTCTTTGGAGCAGATAGTAACATATGGCACATTAATCTTACAGCAGAGGCACCTTGTACTGTGCACTGGAAAGAAGGGAATAGAGTCACAAGGGCTGGAGTAGGACATAGCTGCTATGGGCAAGACAAGAAGTAAAGGAGAGAAGAGCTGAATGTGAAAAAGGAGAAAAACAAAATTATATATATAGTACAACATGTGCCTGCTTCTGTAATTATTAAAGTGGATATGGTAGGTGGAACATTACTAAAAACTGAGGCCTCATTCATAGCATATTTACAGCAATATAATTTTGGACTTCATGAAAGAACATTAAACTTGGGCAAACGTCATGATCCTATCATCTAGTTGCATAGTCTGCTAAGGATTATGAATAGGCTCTCCAGGTAACTAACATCAAAATTTTTATTACAATAGAAGAGATGGTATTTATGGTAGAATAGAAAAATACTAGTTGTTTAAGGTACTTTGAAATGTAACAAAGTCTGATGTTCAGGGCACTTTCTAAAGACTATGGCAGATGTTATTCCTTACCTTTTTTTTTTAACCAGCTTTAAAAAACCCTAAACATGAATGCTAAAGAAAAGGAATTGAGTAAATAAGCATAACAGTGATTATTTATTTATTTATGTCGTAATTATTTTTCATTTTACTAAAATATCTTGCAACTTATAACATTCTAAATATGCCACTCAACCCAACTACATTCACAGGTATTATTTCAAAACAGAAAGAAGAAATTGTTGAATCCTGCTCCTTGCAATTTTTATTGATGTAGGATCTTTACCACTCATAGAAGGTAGTCTTTCTTTTCATGCTTCCGATAGTTCTGGCCAGCTACATTCATTATCTTTAGCTAATTTTCATTCATTAATTTGTTGATTAACCAGACTCCTCTGATCTTTATGATCATATTCTAATCAATATGGTCTTTGGCTTCTGTGAATGATTGCCTTGGAGAGAAAGGATCCTCTCCTCCAAAGCTGGATGGGGAGTAAAAAAGAGGCATAAAAAGTCTGTTAGTGTCATTCCTTTCATAGTTCCATCAGCAGATAAATGTATAGGTCTCTTTTTAGTCTAGTGTAAGAAAATCCTGGCCTATATTGGCAGATTCATAATAAAAAGCTTCTTGTTTGAATCTTTCCTTATGTACTTACTAATTATCTTTGTCTGCAGTGGATTAATATTTTGGGGGGTTGATTTGAAGTTGTGTTGTTAAACCCTTACTTAAGACTTCCAGATTTAGAACACACAAAAAATGTTGAGAGATTCTTGTAAGCTTTTCTCCTTTGACATTTAGCATTACAAATTAAAATAGATGATGCCTCCAGGTTTACAAGTGACCTCTAAAAGTAATTTTTTTTCCTAAAAATGAGAAGGTAGGAAAGACTGCTGTCAGTGTAGCTACTGTAATTTTAAGGAGGAAGGTTCTTCAATCCCTTCAATAAAAAATGTGATCAACAAATTAATGACATTTCTCATAAAAAAAATCAGTCATCTTCACTTTCTGTAGTGTTTTTTAAACAGGCCAATCAGAAATCTTTGAAAGTCTTAGTCCTGGGTTATAACTCTGTCTTGCTTGGCTCTGTCAGGAGTCATTATCATCATCTTCCCCGACTCTCCAACTCTTTCTTGCATTGAATCACTTGTGGGGCTTTACTCTGAATCAATCTGGCTTTAAAATAAAACCTTTTCATGCACTACGAGGACTGTTTTTCAAACAGCTCTATCAGTTCTAAGCTTCAGTCCACACTGTGGCCCAATGAACAGACAAGTTAGCAGTGCATGGCAAGGAGCCAGGAGTGAGCAGGAATGAGGGAAACCGGGATGTGAAACTCCTCGTACTAAGGACCTATCACTCAAAGCCTGAAGCATCTGCCTTCAAATTTATGGATTACTGCAACAAGCATGCAAGGGTGTGCTGGAGTTCCTACTGATTCAGCTCTTTCAGTTGATGCTACAGATGGGTTTTTCCCCACTTCTTTGATAGGAGCATGTCTTAAACTTTCCTTAAAATTAGACCAACATTTATTTCTTAAACCAACTTCACAGACAGGCAACAAGTCAATAATGCAGCCGAGATGTGTGCTTCTGTCTAAGGAAAAGTAGCACAGCAGAGGGAAGGCCCCTAATTTAGTCTCAGAGTCTTACAGGAATGTTTGAGATCCTTAGCTCATGTAACTGTTGTCCACCTCTGTGTAAACTAATGCTCACAGGAAGGTGCAGAGAGGGAAATTTGTGCATGTATTTTTGAGTTGTGATGGCTGGCATGTGGTGGGCCATGAAGTTCATGCACCATGGGCATTTTTCTCAGCCTTTTCTTGCTTAACCACTTGACACCACAGTTAATAGAAAATGGTGGGAGAAGTCAGGGAGAGGATGGCTGGCTTCTGAAAGAGAGAGTTGCCTGTTTACCTCATTTCTCATATGAAAGCATTCCCTGGTCTTTTTGAAAGATTAAAGGAAAATATGTGCAATTTTCTCTTCTCCTGACATTGAGGTTTGAAAGCCTCATTCTGAAAGCCAGTTTGAACTCAATACCCTCCTGTTAAGCAGACTGACATTTGGATTAGGCCTTTGCAGTCAGAAACAAGATCAGCCCCTGAGAATCTCTGCTTAAAATTTGCCTGGAGTCAAATGAATTACTAACTAGAAAGACAATTTTCATTGCCATTAAAAACCATTTATTTTGCTACAGTGAATGGGGTGAAGACGTGATATATGCTGGAAAAATAGAACTGTAAAGGGGTACAATTGAAACACAATAAGCCAAATATATTGGGGATGGAAAGGGAGAAATGTATTTTGGTTATGTAAGAGGTGTAATTTGCTTTTGAACAGTGCCTTAAGAAATAAGACAGTTTGTTGACATTTTCTTCAGGCAGCTCTGCAGGTAAACATTGAATAAAACTCATCCTCAAAGTTCTCTATGTTTAACTTCACTTTCCTCAATTTAAATTAATCTTAAGTGCATATAAAGAGGTGTTTCACATTCATTTTCTTGGGGTGTAATCTGTCAAGCATAATTAAAGCAGACCTTTTTTCCCTGCACGTAAAGGTTATTTTGCATAGTTGCTTTCAGATTTTTTCAAATCTAAGTCTATTTTTGCCCCCATCCTTTGCTTCCAAATAAAAAGCTAAGTCAAAATTAGTCATAATCTGTGAGAATAGGATGAAGAACTGAATGAAAGAGCTGCAACAAGTTGATGTTAAACCAGTTGCCTGGAACAAACTGTACTTATATGAGATCTTTCCTTCAGATTCTAGATTTTTCTCCTTTAGAGAAAACAATTGTGTCACGGTTAAAAATGTTATTCTCTTTCCACACAGTAATGCAATTGAAATATTTTTTTCATGCTTTATATGCAGAAAAAACCCATGGTGAAATATTATACCAAGAACATCTGTGGTAGTCCATGGAAATATTTTCAGTTGCAGATAAAATCTATTTCTAAAAATCCATTTCTGATAATTGAAGAATTTCCTGTCTAAAGACTGGAAAGTATTCTATTCCAGCAATGTTTAATTTTTTGTGTTGGTTAAAATAATTATGTGTTTGGAATTTTCTGAAATTACTTTTAAAATGTTTCAAACATAAATTTTGAGATCAGAGTTATCACAATTTGGTATTCTCTTAATCACATTAATCTTGTAGCAAAACTGAAAATATCTCTCATCTGAAAAAAATATGGGGGAAAAATACTCAGTTCAAATTCCAGTCCTATCCTGTTGCTTGCTCATTTTTATTGAATGTTGACGTCTGAAAGAGGTAGCCGTTTTCTTGCCTAATTTGAAATCTTTGTCCTAGTATCCCAGTTGTGAAAAGTGAGCAAATGCTGTCTGCCAGCTGAGAGTACTGAAACAGAAAAGTGAAGCAACATTGAGTTAATGTTTATGTGGCTCTGCAGTGAGTGACTGCCCAGACAACATTTTGACACTGCTCTTAGGCTGCTCAGACCAGACACACCTGCTGTGACGGAACCTGACTGACAGAAAAATATAAAGTGAGGGACATACTCCGCATTCTGGGAATGTAATTGGGATGAAAATTCTTAGGGAAAATACCATGAAACTGTGAAAGGAATATGAGCAATGAGGTGTGCTATTCTAAAGCTTAAAAATAAAATTAATTTTTAAAGGAATGACAAAAGGTGGACTTAGCAAAGAGCAGGTCATTTGGATTGTCAAAATATCACTTTGCTTCTTTTGTTTAGGGACTAAGTGTTTGAATGTCACTTTTTCAGCCACCTACACTCTATAGCAACTCAGTGAAAGTTTCCATGTCATGAAACTTGCCTTTAATGAGAAGAAATAGTGGAAGTCCAGCAACCTCCAGCTTCATCTTCCATTTTTCCAATGCTTGAGGTCTGGAAATAGCCCAGTCACTGCTCCCATGCCCAGGCTGCATCTCTTCAATCAGAGAGGGATCTATAAAGTTGATGAGATTTGGAAATCTTTCAGGAAACAAAGTTTCACTGCACAGTGCTTTCTGGGTCAGAGCAGTTTTATGAAAGATGGCTCTTTTAATATGTGTTATCAGATTCCTATGGGTAAGGGGAGTGATTCCTTTTCTGTATCCCTCATTGATATTTTGTCTTTGAGATTAAAAAGTTTGTGCTATAGACATGGTTGAAAACAAGATTTCATGCTATTAAAAAACAAAAATACATTTCCTGAAGTAATTTTTGTCACAAGTCAGAATTCAAAGCTAAAGTAACAACATTTTTTAGTGAATAAAAAGTCTGACAAAATTTAGAATTTGGTCAAAATAAACTACTTGATGGGATTATATTAAGAATTGATAAAAGATAACTTAATAAATCAATTGGGATCTTTGTTCTAAACTGCGCTCACTTTTAATTGCTTTTCATAAATATTAGTGTTTCTTAACAGTTTAGACAAAAGGTGTTTTACTGAAGAAAGAGCTGGAAGTTTCCTTTATATCCCATTTTATGTAGCATGTGTTTTATATCAGCAATCCTATACACAAAGTAAACATTTTTAGATACATTTTAATCCAATAGTTTAGAAGATGATAAACAAGGTCCCATTATTCATTATTTGTAAACATTTGTGGTACTTCTGAATCTGTGTTCCTTATTCTTCAAACCATAGATTTTTCTTTTATCATGTATGCTACCTAGTTAAATCATTAATTTGTGAAGTAATTTTTCATAGATTTTAAGATCAAATCTAAATTTTGATATACAAAAAAACCCCACCAAACCCAACAAATTTCCAAAACTTTATTTCATATTCCTTGAAATAGATTATATTATTGAGAATTCAGGGGTGATCAGAACACTGTTGAGATGGGAGCCAGGAGCAAGGGGAGAGAGACAGAAAAAAAGCTATCCAACACCATTGGAAGGACTAGGATGAGAACACACTTCTCAGAGTGCTTGTTTAAGGCCACAGGTTTACAAGACTTTACAAGAAAACAAGATTTAATTTCCTATAGAAACAAGGAAAAAAGAGGATGTCTTGCTCTTGTCAGTGTCTTTATGCATCAAAACCATATAATAGGCAGCTTAATAGTGCAGGAATTAAACAATGATGCTTCAACATTTGAAACTTTCTGTGCAGTTGAGGAGCAGAATAGACATTTACATTGGTCCATACATGAAGAACATTTCCAGTTCTACAAGAGCTAATTTGTGATTTCTTTGAAAGCTAAGAAAGGGCAAAGGGCTTGTGCTGGATCTTTTAAACTTTTCTGCCCTCCCTAAGGCAGTTCTGACTAGCTGATCCTTGAATCATGCAGGAGACAGTGATCTTGGAGGTGAGCCGGAAATTATAGACTTTGCTTCAATCTAGTTTGAAAGCCACTGGAGAGAGAATAATGCATCCATCTTACTAAAGTCTGATTGCAGGCTCATGATGTGGAGGCAGCCCATGCTGTACTGCACAGTGTTTATATCATTATATTGTATGTGTATACATTAAAGGAGTAATTGGGAATGTTATTAATAGCACAGTTACCATCTACTTTGACAATTGAATTTGCAGACAATATTTTTCATAAATCACTGCCTTGTTTTTAAATTAACATAATGTAACTCATAATTCTGAATATACTGACTGGAAAATAATGTATTTAAGTTTTCCTTTAACTGAGGGGTTTGATTTTTCTTTCTTGAAGCCTGACAACATTTATGGCCAGTCAGATACATGGCCCAGGTGATACATGTGAAAGCCTCTCTATGAAATCTATTACATTGTCAAAGGTCAAACAAACAATGTACGGGGAATGGCTTTTCTCAAAGTGCAATATATACTTGAAGAACTGCAAAGATAATATCTGAGGCAGATCGTAAACCATAACACTGAAGGAGTCCCATGGACAAAATCCAACCAAACTGTTGAGAAAAATGAAAGTATGAGGAAAATTCCTCTGCAGACTGTTCCTCAGTCTGTTGTGAACTAGTCAGATGCTTCCTATTTTTCTTTAACTAGGATTAGATGTTTTGTTTGTACCTTTCTTCTTGAGATAGGTTTCTTCTAACTAACTTTCTAGTTGATGTTACAGGGAGTAGGAGGAAGAATAGAGGAAGTACTGCCAAAAAGTAATTTTGAGGAGCAAAATCATGGTGAGGACATTGTGGTAAGGACCTAGGAAATTTCCTTACCTCAGTGAAGATAGCTACAGCAGACAATTCAGTGGTCCAAGACTGTGATTCTGGAGTGCATAGGGCAAGCATGTATAAACTGTACTTGATGACGCATGGCAGAATCACAGAACATGTTTACCTTTCCTTGTTTTCAGTTTACAGAAATCTGTTCTCCAATCTTATTTCTGCTACGTAGGATAGGTAATGAAATGACAGCTAGTAATTAGTAGTTGTTACTTAGGATAAAACATATTGTTCGTGAAGATACACACAGAGCATCTTCACTTAAGGACCTCATGAAGAGACGCAGTGGATTTCACTTTGGATAGTCTGTTCAGACTATAAATTACTCATTCTTCAAATGAAATAACCAGTTGTGTTTCTCCAACCTATAGCCCTTTATTATGATAAGTTCTTCCCAGAGACAATCTTCTCCTCCCAGGCATTGTTCTAATCTTTATTTTGATGAAAACAAAGGGCTTTAGTTCTCCTGTCACTTCTGTAAAGTGGCTTTTCCAGATGCTGAGTTTTTTATAGTCCTTGTATGAATCTTTCCAGTTTTGTCAAATTCTTTTTCAAGAATATGTATCCTTTTTCTCAGGGAAATTGGTATTCCATTTCCTTCTTCACCTTAGAGTCAGGCAGGACTTCAGAATACAAAGTGATTTATCTTACCTATTAGCAAACCAATACAGTGGTACCTGTAAATATATACTCTTTCTTTTTCCCTTTACAGGTATCTGTCTCCCTCCTGTCATAACTTCTGCTTATCTGGCTTACTATCTCACCATCCTAAAGGTTCAATGGGTTTTTTTTAAACCCACTGCCCATTATTTCTCTTCTGGTTGCATTAATTCTTTACTGCTAGCCCTGGTTAGGTTTGATGGTTTTCCCCCTTATCCCTCCCTGGTCAAAATAAGATTACCAAGCACCTGAAGGTAATCTTATTTTGAATAATCTTATAAATATGACAGGATGCACTGATTCAGAAATTTCTAAAGCTTTTGGTTCATGCAACCCTGACTATCAATCAGCGCAGACTGAGCCCTGGATAAAATAAAGGCTATTAAAATTACACACTATTTTAGAGTTTTTTCACCTGGAGAATGCAGATGTATTCCAAAGTTCAGGCTTTAAAGTCTATATTCTCCTTTCAAAATATATGATTCTAACTAGATATATTTTTCAACAAGCCTACATTGTTCAAGCCTAGTGTATTACAGTTGCTAAACTTGCAGATTTGGTATTTAGTGAAAAATTTCTTCACATGTAAGCAAAGCGTTGAAGGTGAAAGATAAACTGAAAATCTTCCTCTATTTTACTTTCAACAAGCTTCATACCCAACATCAGTCTAAATTATGTTAGGATAGGGCTCTTGAACACAATATCTGTTGCATCCACCATCTTCAGTCCACCTTCTCTCCATCAGGTTGCTTTGAATACAGTTCTTGTAAGCAAGACGAGTAAGCAGTCATGTGGACATGCTCTTGGGGACATTCCCTAACTTTCAGAAGATATTGTAGGTGTCTGTGATCTGAGAGCACTGCTGAACAGGCAGCAGAGATGCATCCTGATAGCAAATGAGTGAAGCTGTATTCAAGCATGAAACAGGAGCAAAAGCTCCTTTCCCATTCCAAACTTTGGAGGTTTGGAATGGTATCTTATACCTTTGTTGATGGTGAAAAAGCAGTGAATGTCAACTCCTTTCCCACTTTCATGGTAGCTTTGCATCTCAGGGAAGAATTTTATCATAGGTTTCCAAAGAAGTCCAAGGAAGAAAATAAGTAAAAACTTGTAGGTGCTGCTCATTTGGTTTTATGAGTAGAACAGAACTTCAGGTTGCATTTGATATGTAAGTGGATTTTCCTTTACAGGACTCAAATCCTTTTCACATTAGCAGAAGCTTTCAAAAAGGTTAGGATATATGCTTAAAAATAGAACTGTGAGAGAGTACATATTATCTTTTCAATATAAGCTTTTCATATGTCTTTGATCGTGGTTATACATAAAAATGGTTTATTTGTTTTTTTCATTCCAGCAGCACTGTGGGATGTGAAGTTACCTTGCTCATTTTCATGCCTATGTGAAAAAACAAGCAATTTTTCTGACCTATTCCTTTTCCTAAAGTATGAGACAAACTAAAATTTAAAGAGTCTAAAAAAATGTTAAAAGTTGGATCAGATGCTCTCTTTCCCTGGCTTAGTTATGTGCCTTGAAAGCCCACTGTACAGGGTATTTCAATGCTCAGCTTCTTATTTTGGCATATTCGTGCCTCCTGAAAAGAAAGTGATATGTAGACGGTCTGTGTCTTACTGGGTATGGAGCTGAAGATTTTGTTCATTCAGACAGACTTTCTATGGAGCAATTTTTTTTTAAAGTGTGTCTGTCATCACATTTAAGTTGTTCAGAATAAAATATCTGGTGCAGCATGCATTCAAATATCTCAGCCTTATGGGTTTTGTATAGAAGACAGATTGCTGCAATGACTGGGACAGGCTAGGAGGATAGTATCTTCTGGTAATCTACCTTAGATTCAACTGAGCTGTGTAAGCTTTATAGTTATAACAACATCCTGCCCTGGAGTTATATTGAGAAGTGAGAGTTGCTTGACCAGCAGACTTACTAATTGCCCATTTCCTCCAGCCCGTGGGGAAGTGACATGCAAATAGGTCAGTCATGCCCATGTCAGGCTATGGTGAATCCTCTCCAATTGCATGTGATGGTATGTTCATCAAACAGCCACTGTCCATCAACCATTAGGAAAGGGAAGGCTATTGTGTCCTCTACTCTGTGCCTTTGCTTCTTGATTAACTTGTGTCTCTGTGGATGGAAACACAGTACTCTCTTTTATAGCCCCCTTCGAGAGTGAAGGGGGCTAAAAGTCAAATCAAATCAGCCAAACCAGAAAAGTCAGCCTGAGAATACAGGCTGTGGAGAGCAAGACAGTGGAGTGGCAGCTGGAGAAGGGAGTTTCGGATGGTTTATGTGGAAGTGAGAGAGCCAGTTGCATGGTCTTCTGGACTATCTGTGTGGCCTTGATGAAAGTGTAGATATCATGCCAATGTCTTATGATGGAGAGACTGGTTCAAATATACATTTGGGCTGTACCATTGCAGTATTGTGCTCAAACTCATCAGTCCATTGGGAAGTCCATGGGGCACAACACTCTGGAGCATCCCAACACAACAGACTGGATCAGAGCTGTTTTGGAAATGCCTGCAGTCTCATCTGTAGCTTGGTGGTGGCATGCCTTCAGCCATCTGCAAGGGGTCTGCTTAATGATCTTATAAGGATTTGGCATTTTGTAGGCTGAGCATTGGCACACATGGGTGTCTTTGAAGCATTTGTTCCAAACACCCACATTTCAAGTGTGTGATGAAAGTGTTGTGAGAAGCAACACTTTGGAGAGAGGAGACACTCAGACACTACTTTCAATGTGGGGCAGAGAAACTCATGGACATGTAGTTTGAATACATATTTCTGCTACCAAACACTCAGGGGACTGTGCTCAGAGAGAAGGTGCTCTGAAACATTATTGAGAAAAAGGCATCTTGATTGACATAGCTCCCCTGAAAGAAAGAAAGAGAACACTAGAAACATGGGAAAATGAAAGCTGTAAGTGTGGATCCTATTTCTCTTTTACACAAAAGCTTTTATCTGATCATGGTTTTTTCTCCTCTTGAACAGTTGGTAGAGTGGGTGTTACATCCAACACCTCCATGTGACAAATCTCAGCCTACGAAGTACTGACATGTTACATTTCATTAACCATATGGGACCTAATTATGCTGCCAGCTAAAATACAGGTGCAAGTCCTAAAGAACCTATTTGCTTTATGTACATGGGCCCTATAGAGTTTTACAGTACATTTACCTACACAAATCAGAGAGTTCATTTGATATTTGCAATATGGATGGCTTCATCGAGCTGTATAGAGCCTAAGGTTTAATATCTACTGGAAATAAAAGGTAAGTTTTCACTCACAAGACTGAAGGGTTTGGAGGAGAAGGGGCAGCATCTGTGTGTGTACTGAAAAATAAAAAAGTTGTCAGTCTTCCCAGGAAGTAGTATTTTATCATTTTGCAGTCATGTCCATTAAAAAAAACTGGCTAAAGGCAGCCAGATTCCTTAAAACAGCAAAGCATTGACATCCTCTACCTACAGACAACCTGGAACAAAGTGGCCCAGATTTGGCAGTGCTCTCCTTGCCCTGTCTGTCCTGCTGAGATGTTGGCTCAAAGACAATCACAACATAGTGCCACTTTCAGCAATTTCATTACAAATTATTTTATCAGGTGCACTGTGGAAGGACAGGAGTGAACTGTGTGTAGATTGGATATGAGTACTAATAGGGCTCTTAGCAAGAGCAAGCAGAATATCAAAGGTCTACGTGGAGGAGAAACTCAAGTGTACAGGATTAAGAGAAACAAATTGCAGAAATAGCAATGTTTCCTAGGATGAATTGCTTTACTGATAAAATTTCTAGACACGAGAACTTAATAAACCCTAGTTCTTATTGAGAAAATTCCATCAACAAGTCCTGAAAAGCTTCATGAAGTTAATACAATTTTATTGCTAGGAAACCAAAGGCCTGAAAATTGGAGGATAACCATGGTGCCTATCTTGTTTCTCAGACCTCTATTCTTCCTTGAACTGGGCTGTCTTTCATGGTTGATAGTCATGGCCTGCTACTATACAGGAGGTGCCACATCGGGTCCTTCAACTGTTGTATGTGTAACACAAGGCCTGAAGACTTTTCAGTTTCTACCAGAAGTGAAAATGAAGTGAGGTGCTGTCAGTATTCCTGAGTCTGCTAAACTTCAAGCTAAAGCAAACCATTGCATACAGCAGCATCTCAGAATGGTGTTTGCATTTATAAGCAGTAGATTTGTCCTAAATACGTCAAGTAGAAATGACTGAGTTTTCCTTTATAAAATGACTCTTCAAATCAGTCAAGTTAATGCCTTCTCATAAGGTGATGGTTTCTCTCTGGCAAGATGTGTCATTTTGATATGATCAAGGCAGAGATGCTACTAGCTTCATTGCACAAGCAAGAAATTAGTAATTACTTCACAGTTTTGTAGAGGTGTTTGTAAAAATTTATACCTATAACTATGATAATATTTGAAAGGTTTTTGTGTGTATTTGTTCTCTACATTAGTGTGAAAACATATTTTTCTAATGTTTTCCTTGTATTGTTTTCCGTGGAAAACAGATAAACATTTTATAGCGAAAGGAGAGGATTTTTTTTAAAGAAAAATGTTTTTCAAAATAGCAAGAATGGATGTTTGTGCTTTTTCATTTTCTGCTGGTGGAATTGGTTGTAGTCTTATCACCTACTGACCAAAGTTCTGGACATCCATAGGTGAGATATAATATGCCCAATGGTTATTTTTACTGTCTTCTAAAAATAGCAACGGTGAATTTGCAGTAAAACTATTTTGTTAATCTGCATCAATATGTGAGAAGATGCTCTTATTTCAAAGATCAGCACTCTGCCATGCATGCAAAATTTGCTGAATAAATAATTAGACTGATTGCTTTTTATTTAAATATAATTTAAAAATTATTTGGGGCACCATACGAAGTAATTACATATCTCAGAAGCACAGTGAGTTGGTCAGATTGTGAAGATGATCTATTTAAGGACTTTGCTTGAAATGTGCTATGTATAAAATGTATTATTCTAAGGTCCACAATGAGGTTATTGACTGAGTATAATCTTTGCAAATGACAAGTCTACAGAAAGTTACAAAGCAACACTTTCTGATGGGAAAAATCTCGTAGTAAGACGGGATATTTACTACACCCTTTCTAATCACATTTTGCTTAAAGTTATGAGCAGTTTACAAACAATAATTGTTTACCAATTACTTATGAATTATATATTAACTAGATATCTAATGTTTCTAACAGAAAGTCAGTAGTAGCAAAACACCCAGTCCTGCATTCGAAAAAGTTACCAGACCTATCTGTGAACAAAAGAGCTGTGGAAAAAGTACCCCTTGTGCGTTCAGACTAATTTTCAGTCTGAGCTACAGTACCTTGGCTCAGTGCTGATCTTGTATGGTGTCCTGTCCTGCATTTCTTCACCACACAATTTGTGAACACATGCGTTGCCAATTTGTTCAACAAGAACATGAAGATTTCTTTCACAGGCAAGAATTGTTTTAGGTGTGCTTTCTTACAACTCTGCTGTGATTCTGTTATCTACTTATTTGCACTGAAAGGTTTTCCTCTCTCTTGTTATGCATTTGAATAGCATCTAGCTACCATCACCTTATCCAGGTACCATCACCTTAGCTGGTGCTCATATACATCATTATAAGCAATTTGCTAAAAGAATTACTATTCCCAAATAGTAGCACTTGCAGTCATGACTTACTTTACTGTTAGAGCCTGAGTCCTTTTCTTTTATCAACATTTTGATTTCTATAGTCCAGAGAGTGCAGTGGAATTGGACTAAAAGTGATGGCAGTTTCAATCCATCACGTACTCTGCAGGGTTCTGGTTCAGCAAGTGATCGGAATCCTTTTGCTATTTTTACTCTGAGCAAGTGAGCTGTCTAAGGCATAGCAAATCAAAAAGCATCCTTTTCTGATAGACAATAGATATCCGATTCTATGTTTGACAAAGTTTTAATATTGTCTGTTAGAACAAGCACAAGAACTGTTCCTGCTGATGAAGGAATTGCCTGCTTGCCTTAATTATATGTTTTGTCAAGGACTTATTGTGTGTGGCAATCAGTTTATTCATTTTCCTCCCCACAATACTTTTCTCTGAGAAAAAACACAAGACTCTTCGGTCTTGATTGGAGCAGAAACAGGTATATTATTGTAAATTCTGTAAAAACAACACCTTGGAATAACGCTGTTGTTGGGGAGGAGAATACTTAAATGTTCATTCTGCATATTTCTGTAGTTGATAAAAAATAGTAGTTGTAACATGATAGCAGCTCAAATTTGTATCTGTAAATTATACCCTCTTAGAACTTTGGGCCCTATTCCAGTTCTGATGTCAACACCTTATGTTTCTTGTATTTTTGAGAGTAATTGCAGACTTTTTGAAATAGATTAACCTGCAGTTGTTTGGAACAGGAAATTGAATCTCCTTGGGCATGTGCATATCAGAAAATAAAACAGACCAAATGGCTGTGCTTAGGCACTGCACTTCCTAGCAGTTAGCTCATCCCCTGCTCAGTTATGGACTATTGCAATGACTCCTATACGAAGCAAAGCTGCTACATGAAGGCTGGAGGTAAGGAGCACATGCAGAATAATTTATGTTACTTGTCCTTGTTCTGTCCATTCTCCCGTTGTGCAGACATTGTGCAATAGCCCCTGCATAAACATAAAAAGGTAGCATTCTTTTTGGGAGCTTTACAGGAGTAAATGTCATGGAATTCTGATTTTTCTGTTGCTGTACCTGAAGAATCCCAATTTGCTTTTTCTTGAAAAGCTGGATAAATCTGATCATACCAGACCTGCTTATTTTGAATACTTTGTGATTCATGCTATCTCCAACTGTGCCTGGAAATTATTTGGGACAGTTCAGGCAAAAATGATTCCAGGGACTATTATAGCAATTTAAAATTGTAGAGAATCATGTTTCACTGCTAATGAATGTCCTCTGATGATGAATATACCAGCATAAATGTTACTTTTCTCTCTTGATAAATACCTTTCTTAACCTGCAGGTATATATTAAGCAAAGCAGTTATAGGTAGAAGCGCAAACACAGTTTTTAAATGCCATTTGAGTCTTTGCATACTCATCTTTGATTTTCAAGGATCTTAATTTCTTTTCTGCTCTCTACAGCTTGTTGTGATATTTAGTAGCCAAAAATGTATTATTATTAAATGTGCTTTGTTTTATTGGAGTGAATAATGAGACACTAAAAAATGCTGTGGGCTTAGTTTTAATTAAATAAATATATTTTGTATAAACATCTTTTATTGAAAGAGAACTCATTTCAGCAGAAAAAGTGTTTGAGAAATTAAGGAAGATAATGAGTTATATAAATTAGACTACTCAGGATCAAACAGTTGAATATAAAGAAGAAGCACTAGCAAAAATCGTGATTATGATTCTGCGGTTATGACTTATGCCAGTTAATGATATGTATTGAAATGGGATCTACTGGTAATGGATTTTCCCACTGGGAATGAGGGAAGAGGTGTGAAACCCTTAAGGAATTTAATGTAGATAATGTGTCATGGATATCTAAAATAATAATGAAGTAAAAATTGTAAAAGTCAAGATTAATTAAGACTCAAAAAGTAAATAAAAACAGACAGCTAAAATCTACTGTTGATGTCTGCAAAGTAGAAGAACAAGAACAGATTGAGTCAACATTAAAAGTAATTCAGTCTTGGTCCTAGGCCAGAACAAAGATTTCTTGGCATAGAAGTGGTAGAAAAGATGACTCCATTTCATTTTTTTCAAGCTGCTAACGAAATTGTCCCAAAGACCCTGTCCACACAATGCAGGGTCACTTCTGAAAGGTGATTCCACCCTCCATTTCATTTAACTCTTTGTTAGTGATTACTGCCTTCCTAACTCAAGTACTTTAGATAAACATTTAAAATTATGTGTGGTAAATAACTTAATAAAGATGAAGACTTTAGAATATAAGGAAAAGGCAAATTGATTTGAAGGAAGAATATGGGATAGATACTACTGTACCTGAAGTCGAAGAAGAACTCTTCAGCAAAGTTAAAGGCAGAGTCAGATAATTGTGGTCCCAAAGAATTAAGACTTGTTATTTGAAAAATTATAAATCTGGCAGCAGGGTTTTATCTAGAGGGACTTTAACACCATCTTTTGGGTGTTTTTTAAAGAAAACATTACTTCAGGGGTGGCATTGTAATACCGGAGAATAACAAAGACTATAGATAAGATTTAATGCATATTTGTGTGAGTAAAATGACTTCATTATCCACAGATCAAGTCTCTCTAGTATGTTTGCTTTAAAGAAAATTTTTGAAGAGAAGGATATAGAAGTAAATGTAAGATCCCAGATATGCATCACCCTTTTTTCAAGGGATCATTGATTTTAATTGTTTTCTCCATAAAGGGAGAAAATATAGTTTAGGTGTCATTTGTTAAGGTTTGTTAAGTGCTGATATAGTGCTACAGAGGAAATTAGGGTTTGGATTTGGGTTTCATAGTAGCTCTAAACTACTGTGAAACTGAGATGGAAAAGAAAGTGGGTGAAATGGGAAAAGAGGGTATGAAATCGCATAAGGTTATTGCCAGCAGTCTTCAGCACTGCAGCTAGCTTCATATGATGCTTCTGTAACTGATAAACATCATCAGCATACTCCCTGGGATTTTCTAACGGTGTAAAAAATGTTAACTATCAGAAAGGAAGAAAGGAGTAATTGCACAAGAGGAATAGGGAGGTTTTTGAACATAGCCTGAAATAAATTGTGCAAGGTACTTAAAATCTTCTCTGTCTTTAGGTATCTAACCTAAATAGTCTAACCAGGACTATAGTCATCCTAAGCTCTGTTTATGTATCAATAAGAAATTCTGAAACCTGCCAGGGGAAGTTCAAATTTTTAAGTGGCTTCCAGAGGAATTCTGAAGTGCGTCATGATCTCTACTAACAGAATGTGAAGCCTAGAGTGATGAAGTTTCTCTCTTGCCTTCCAGAATACTCCTTTTTCCTTTCTGATTAATGTTCATTTCTGTTGTTTCCCAGGACCTCAACACTTAGGAAGAGAGGGTGCAAGGGAAAAGAGAAGCCAGTATGATAAAGATATGAAAAAGGCAAATGGAATCTTGGAGTGGTACTTTCAGATAAATAGATTATTTGTCCTGATGTACAGGATTCTGTAAATTATCATCTGATTGTTGAAGCCTGGCAGTCAATATTTGGGGAGGAGAGAATCAGAGTGGGGACAGCTGTGGAAAAGAGTTATTAGTGCAATCTGAAGAGCCTGTCATGAAACCAGGGCCTTAAATATTTGTCTTTATTTAGTACATGAAAAAGAAGCCTTAATAATACAATTAATGTTTTTAAATACAGCACATTTAATGGTTACTATGTCTGAAACAAAAATGCTAAATAAATCCAAGCTGAGTATTAGAAGGATTTCCAGTTCTCAGGTGAATGTGGCCTAGAAAAACCCCACAATGGATAATAATTTTTTTGGACTGCAGCTGGATTTGAGTTACAGTGCATGCCTGATCTTCAACTGTCTATATGGATTTTGAAAGAAAAAAACAGAGGTGTATCTGAAAGCATATATCCAGAATATTTCAAAGCAACAGTTAAGAGAAGCAAATGCATATAGAAAGATTGGCACCATTATTCTTGATTGATACAGTAACAAAATGAATTTTCAGATTAATTTGTTTTTACTTCCCTGAGAAAAAACACTGACATTAATTATGATTGAAATGGACTGAGCTACATTGTTGTAAGTGGGAGAAGAGCAGATATTTATAAATTGGATAAAAACCCTGACAACTGAAACTGAGGTTATAGAGCCTGATGTTAAAGCTGTACCATCATTCAAATAAGCCAA
Source organism: Anthoscopus minutus (assembly GCA_013399455.1). Taxonomy (NCBI): domain Eukaryota; kingdom Metazoa; phylum Chordata; class Aves; order Passeriformes; family Paridae; genus Anthoscopus; species Anthoscopus minutus. The sequence goes on along the minus strand of VWYI01001436.1, from coordinate 35,072 downwards.
TAGCTATGCCATGTTCAAGTTAGATAAGGAGGCCAGAAAAAAATGGCCTATTTTTCAATAAAGAGGTAATTCCTCTTAAACAGAGGTTATTTCTGTGTCTTGCTCTTTATTCTTCTGTCCCCTTCTCTTTCTATACTCCAGTGTGCAATAACAAAAGAATTCAGGATTGAATGGAATGTAGTTTTGTGCATAGGATGAACCTAAAAAATCTAAAGGAATCATTTAATAGATTTTGGGCTGCCTAGTAGGTTAATTACAGCTTGGAGGGTTAAAGAATTGATAATAAGGTTTTCTGAGTAGAGGAAAGGCAGGAAGGGAAGGAAGGGAAGGAAAGGAGTGAGGGAGGGAGGGAAGCGTGGAAGCGTGGAAGGAAGCGCGGAAGGAAGGAAGTGCAGAAGGAAGCGTGGAAGGAAGCGTGGAAGGAAGTGCGGAAGGAAGTGAATTTGTACGGAAGGAAGCGCGGAAGGAAGCGCGGAAGGAAGGAAGTGCGGAAGCGCGGAAGTGCGGAAGGAAGCGCGGGAGTGCGGAAGTGCGGAAGTGCAGAAGGAGGGAAGGAAGGAAGGAAGGGCGGAAGGATGACACACATTAATTAAATCTCAGTGTATTCCTAATATTAAGAGAGAGACAGAATGTTTGCACCACAGGACTCTTGAAGACTGGTTCACATCTGGGGTAACTTCATAGCTGGATGTTCTGTCATTCAGATGGGACCATAAGTGTTAAGAAGAAGTATTGTTAGGTTTGGGCATTTTAACAAGAGGATGGTACATCTTGTGACAAGTTTCCTAGATGTGTCATAAAATCTCCATCCTTGGAAGTATTCAAAGCTTGACTGGAAAAGGTCATGAGCAACCTGATTTAAGTTGCTCCTTCTTGGAACAAGGGGTTGGACCTCCAGACACTTCCAACTTTATTCTCTGGTTTAACTGTTAGTGGAAAAGGCAAGGAGATATATACTATATTGAATTTTGATTTATCTTAATCTTATTCTTCTCCTTATCTACTAGTTATGGGATCATAATAGTCTCTCAAAAGTCTTATTTTGTGGGAGGGATGTATACTGGATGAGAGTGGTCACAAGATATTCCTAAACCTTGCTTTTAAAGCAGGACTTCTGAATCCCTAAGGAAGGCCCAGTCATCCTTTGTTTCATGAATAGGATATAGTTATAACCAATAGAAACCAGAGACAGGTGGGGTAATGATCTCACTGACAACCTGTGGGATGAGCATGGATATCTCTTACTGATCTGAACCAAAATGGGGTGTGGCTGTGGGTCCCACTGAACCGTGTCTGAATTAATCTGATCAGATATTAACTTTCTGCATCAGATACAGAAAACCCTCCTCATAAAGTACTCTGGGCATCTTGAGGAAGGTAGGCAGAGGAAAATGAAGTCTATGTTCCATATTTTTTGTCAAGAAAATGACATGTTCCCTTATATCTGAGTATGTGAATATAAACAGTGTTGAGATTTGTAGGCCTGTGGTATCTCTTCTAGGTATCAAACAATAGTTTTAGAAAGCTGAAAAGGACTTCAGGATGGGAGGTAGGCATATTGGCTGTGGGTTGGTACGTGATGACAATATGTTGCTAAGTGTTATTTTTAAATTAACCTTTTATTACCTTCTGTAACATTGGAAATTAAAGTTGAATTAAAAATACCCTTTACTTTTAACTGTTAGTTTTAAATAAATTTGTTTTGTAGGAATCTGACTTAGGTTGTGTGTTTACAGACACTGTAATTAAACTGGAGTAGAGTGGGATTGTTCCATTGTGACCTTCTCAGTAAAACACACTAGAGGTTGTATGGACTCTGCAGTAGGACTAAAAAGTTTTGTTATCTGGACTGCTTTATATCCATTTGGAAATCTCTGTGGATGCATTCACATTGACATGTAATTGATCCCTATGTCTGTGTGGAGTGACTGTGTGGTCACTCAGGGTCCATATTCCAAGGTGACACAATTTTCAGTGCTTGTACTGAGAACTGTACACAAGTTTTCTGCTACCCTTGTTAATGCTGCAATGATTCAGAGCTGGTGATGTTTCTTTTTCCCTGACAAATGCAGTCAGTCAGCAAGCAATGTCTCACTGTGTCAAAAGAACTTAAGCGGATTCTACCTTGAATAAATGACATTCACAGAAATGTTTTTGGATTTATCTATGATAAGTAGATTTAAACAATCCAGTAGATGCAAACTAATTGACTTTTATGAGAAAGAAGTGGGGCAGAGCTTTTTAATGGGTCCCATATATCTATATGTTTATAAATAAATATATACATATCTATTACATGAAATGATTAGGGTTTATTCCAAAGCTCAAAGAAACTGCATGGGACTATCATAGTGAAATACAAATATGCAAAAGAAGGTAAATATATGTAAGGAGAGGGAAGTGCAGAGGAAGTAATGAACAGTACTCTGTTTATCCTGTCCCCTGCCTACATTTACTGCCCACTTTTCCAAATATAAGGGCAGAGTTTCTTCTTTCCTGGTTACCCACTGCCTGTCAGACGGAAGCATTAGGTCAAATTTCTACCCATCCATGAGCAGAACCAAATGAATAATGTAGAGAATATGTTAATGACTGATTTCTGTGTATTGCTGAAGATACCTCCTCACCCTAATACCCTTACCTTTACCTACTCACCCTAAGACAAGTTTATGTGTTGCGAGTTTTCACATTACTCCACAGATTTAAATGTCAGAAGGAGCCCATCTGCTCAGACACTCATCTTTTGCATAACACAGATCATGAGATTTTACCCAATAAATCAAGCTGTGGAAGAAATCATCCCTTCCTTTAATTTGAGTGTTACTAGGCCCGTGAGCTTGTGACTAAACCTGTGTGTATGTAATAGAAAGACATTTGGTCTAAATGTAAGGCCTCCAAGAGATGATTAATTAGAAACATCCTTTAATTACGTTGTAATGGTTAATTACTCTTGCTGTTAAAAGTTGTCTTGCTTCCAATCGGAATGTGTCTGTCTCCATGGAGACATTCTTCTGTGGGAAGAATAGGGTGCCATGACCTCTCTTCGCAGAGGTTTCCATTTATTGCCTTTTTTTGTAGCTTGTTTGTCTTAATCTTAGGCTATAATCATCCCAATTGATGGATGCATCCTGATAGCTTTCAGACAGATCACCTTTAATCAAGAAAAAACATGTGCTTTAGATGTACACAAGCATGAGGCATACCGAAATCTGCCTCTCACAGTTTACATGCTGCTCTTAATAGAAAGAAGAAATCCTTATCCATAAAATGTGCCTCAATCTGGCTTCTCCTGAAAAAATTTAATCAAAGTTTCCAGTTTTGATTTCCATTCAACTTGGCTATTAGCTTTGGGGAGACGTTTTTGCCAATATCACAGATTTCACCTTCATAAAGACATATTGAAAAATAAATTAATCTCTCTCAGGGAGGGGCTTTCCTTTTACTGGTACCAGCCTGATTTTATCATGCTGTGGTGTCCTGGATCAATTACGTGTTGGTCAGTACTTGTGGCATGAGATACCTGATGAAAATAATAATAGACCCCTTTATTTTAATAATTTATTTTCTGCAGTTGATTTCTTTGTGAAAATTACTTCAGGTTTTGAAATCTGTGTTTCTGAACTAGAGACTACACAAGGTAGTCTTTGATATATTTCTGCCTTGTCTTCTGTTGTCAGCATCTCCTAAACACACACACATTCTGTTCAGGCTCAAACCAGCTACCTTATGTAATCCAGCATTTGGGAGCTTTGACATATGCCTGTCTCTGACTAAGCTTGACTAAAACAATCATATTTGGCTAAATATATTTTTGTTCTTGAAAGAACCTGTGTAAAATACCAGAATAAATATAGTCAGTGATTTTAAAATGCTATTTTATTGACATGGCATACACTAGATAGAATTGACTAGTGACAGAGGTGCTCAGAACCACTGTACTTTGCATTTACTCTTACCCAAATATCATCCACTGTCCACATGAGAGGGCCTTAAAGCCAGCAGCATACTTGTTGCTGGGTCCTGTGCTGGAGAGGGTGGGAAGTTGTTTTTGTTTATTATGTTTTTCAGATTACATGTTTTCTCTCCATGGAGATGAGGACTTTATCTCACATAGGCAACATCCAGGGAATTTGTGAATTGGAAAGGGTAGAGAGTCTAGGCTGATTTCCACTGTGCTTACATAGCATCTTAATCCTCTAATCATTTCAAAAGGGTTGAGCAAGACATTACACCTTGGTAATGACCTGGTCTGCAAACTGGTAAGCTTTAGCACAGCAGTTAAAAAATACTGGTTCTAATGAGATGTCTAGAGAAACAGATATAGCCTCACAGCTTGTCCATAAAATTATATTTGTCCCAAGCTGTCAATGTGTGATGATGTCTCAGGGCTCATGTTTCAAAGGGTTCCTGTCGCTGGATAATTTGCATCTTTATTGGTCTTCCTATCTAAGGGATAGAAGTAACCTGATGCCAAGGTTACTGGCACAGGCCAGCCACAGCCTGCATGCAAAGGCAGGGGTGGAGACGTTCAGAAAGTGGTGCTGAAGCATGCTCTGAAAGAACTGAAATGATCCCAAAGTCCTTTCTGACTGTCAGTTCATCAGATAAATCTACATTTTACTTAACACCTTCAGATTTCTGTCATTATGATAGTTCTTGTACAAGCATTCCACCTTTATCCCCAACTTGGAAACTTCTTGGTGCCATTGTCCAAAATAATACATTTTGGAGGATTTTTCAAGTTTTCCCTGCTCTTGTGTAAGGCTTCAGGAAAGAATGAACTTTCCCTTAACTCCTCCATCTTTCCAGCTCTGGTTTGGTACACAAACTCATGTCACGTGGTTCCTCTGCACTGGCAAGAGGCTGCACATCAAGTGTTAACAGCAGGTGCTGCTGAACACAGCAGAAAAATGTTGAGCTCTGCCTCCCTTTCACTCAGGAGAGTGACACCAGTTTTTGTTTTGTGAAATTTATTGCAGTGTAGCCTCTTTTTGACTTCCATTTTGTATTTTGCCTGAGGTGGCTTAAATTAGCCAAGAGGTAAAAAGAATGGGATTGACAAACATACTGTGGTCTGAAGAAATCAAGCTACAAGTATTAGGAAATCTTTGTGGGAACTCAATAAAGAGTAAAAGTGTTCATTGCTTCCAAAAATCCCCCAAAATTGAATTTCAAATATATGTGCTTAAAATGGGAAAAATTAAATTATTTTATTATTTCAATTAATTTAATTATAGTGTGGCTTTAAAGTCTTAATGGTATTTGATTTTTGTGGCCACTTCATATCAACCTTGGGTATACAAAAGACAAATCTTTATATTCATAGTCTCTACATTGAGTCATATGATTTCTTATCAGATAAAATTGGTCACAGAAATAAGATAATAAACATTTATGTGGTTTTTATATCTTGAAAAACTTCTGTCTCAAAAAAAATTTAAAAACCAACTAAAAAATAATTACAATGACAAAAGATTATTTTGTTTCTTAAACAGGTCCAAAAAAAGACATGAAAAAACAGATCCAAAAAAAGACGATTGTGAAAATAATCAATATATAATTGTAATTCATGCAAGTACTTCAGAAATTAAAAAATATAAAATTAAAAAATGTTCACTTTAAAAAAAAACAATATTAAAAAATGTTACTGGTGTCTTTTTATTGCAAATATAAAGGTGAAAAAGGATTTGGCTAAGTCTTGCAGTGAGGGACATTTTATCACCTCTCTGGGTTTACCTATTCCAATCTTTACTTATTCTCATAATGATGTATTTATTTTTATGTGTATAGAGATGCAATTTCCCCTGAAGCAGAAAATTTCTGTTATCCCTTGTCCCATCCCATGCACAGCTGTGCCAAGCACTGTCTTCTATTCTGTAAAGATGTTCCAGGTGCTGGAAGAAGTGACTTGATCCCTCTCAGCTTTCTCTTCTCTTCTCTTCTCTAGGCTGAATACACCCGGTTCTTTCAGCCTTTCTTCCCATATCAAGTTCAATTTCCAATAACCTTGGTGGCCCTCCACTAGATGTGTTCTGATTTCTCACTTTTTCTTGAACTGTAGGGCCAATAAGTCATCTCCAGGCTCTGATGTCATCCATCAAAGCAGGGGCTCTCTTTGGATGTGAAAATGTTACTTGTGTTTGAACCTAGGGAGGGACAAGATTGATCCTCTTTACTTTCTTCCTTTCCTCCACATCTATCTTTCTCTACTTAAATATTTTGTGGTCCATTTTGACTTTTATTTTATATCATACTCTATGAGAAACAGAAAATACCTACAAATCTAAAATTTTACCTTATATTTACAAATTTATCTTTAGAACAACTTTCATTTTACTTAATAAAAACGGGGACATTTTCCATGCAACTCATTTCAAGGCTTATTGAACACCAGTTTTATCACTTTTTTTTTAAAATTACAGTTAATAACTATACATCTGAGGTATTTTTTAATTTGTTCAGAGATTGAATATACTATTTGCACAGGAAGTGGTATCATAATGGTTTGGGCTTTTTTGACTTAGAGCTGAAATATTTTTCAGACTTCTAGGGCAGAATATATAAGAATTTTTTGAACAAGGTCTTGCTCATTGTAGGCTTGTAAAAATTACTTTCTTGACTTATTGTTTGTCTGTTCCATGATATTATTTACAAATATTGTTATTGAAAATATTAGAAGGCAACAGAAATTAAGTAATTTACAGAAGCACCCTACCTGCCATATTACATTTCTGTTGTGATTTACAATATCTGTTCTATTTTCAAATCAAAAAATCTTATTGAATTATTTCAATGTTTCATAATAGAAGAATCTGTGTTCTCCCCAACTATTCTTACCATTTTCCAGGAGAAAATATTGGCTTCAATGAATTTTTCCATGTAAATTCCTTGCTGGAGCTCACTATTCCATAATTAGGAATCATACTTGCATGTCTCTTGGTTTTGTTTAACAATTGGCAATGTGCTTGTCTTTGCAGAAGCAGAACAGATTAATTGCTTGTTGCTTCTTTCCCCACTAAGATACTGTAATGACACAGACATGAAAAGCAGATTAATATCTCAATTTTAATTTTCAAGATTTTTGCTTGATTTGGGCAGTTGTGTGATCTTGCTGTGTGCTGTGTGAAAGAGGCATTTCCCCAACTGCCCTCTGGACTACACTGGTTTTGATGTGTTCACCCACTGTTTACTGAATCCATGGCGAGATATTTGATGATATTCAGATGATGGCAGAGAATCTCAAAGATCATGTTTTTAAAAGACTTCATAAGCAAGATGTGCACCCATAGGTTGGCACTCAAAGGCACTGAGAGCTGCCAACCTCCTGTGAAGGCCCTGGGAACGAAGAATGTAAATCTCTCTTCTGTACAGAAAGTGCTCAGCACTAAGACTTTGACAAGGCAGAGTTTTCCCATCACATCTACTGGCTCTTGTTATGTAGATAATGCTGATATATCCAGAAAAAGGTCATGTAAAAAACAAAATGACTTCATTTTTCTGAGAATTTAGGGTTAGATAGGAGTTTGAAAAATTTCAGACACACTTAAAACTGCTATTTTTATTTTTGTTCTATAGTCTTATTTTTTTAAATGGATTTTATGCATCCATCCACTTCTCAAGGACCAAAAATTGCATTTCTTCATGATTCTGTTTGAAAAGACTCTGTACCTTGAAATCAGCATGATGGTTTGGTTCTGATTTTGCTGTGATATTTCACACCAGACTTCTGCCTTAAATAAGGTCAAAACCAGAAAGGGTGCCCTCTGCCAATACTTGACGTGTGAATGCAAGACTCCTGTCAACACATATGCCAGTCCCAGCCACTTAGTTCAGCTGTTCTTGCTGATAGCTGCCAAGCAGTGTAGTGGAACAACACATAAATCAAGGTTCTGCACATATCAATTAAGTATCGATGAATTAACCATCCCTATGAAGCTCACATTTCAAGATAACATATCCATTTACATTGAAACAATGCTTAGAGTTTAACTGGGATTTTAGCTGGGAGTTTAGAGGGCTTAGACAGATTTTCAATTTAAAAACACTGTTCATGCTGTCCCAAACTATATGATGTGGATTATTTGGGTTACCCTTGTTAGTGGTCATATCAACCAGGTCTTTGCTAGCCCCAGCCCAGTTTTAGCTCCCAGTCCAGGAACTCCTCTGGCTTCTAGCTGGATAGTGGAAGAACTGGCACCTGATTTCCACTGCACATGGTGAAAAATTGCCTGAGTGTTTGCTTACAGGGCAGTAATGCCAGGTATGAATTCACAGTGCTGCAAGCTAAGAGTCAGTAAGACATTGCCATTACTTGCTGCTGTGAGTAATTGATACCAAATATCAGAATGATTTTAACATACTTCAGCTTTCGCTCCAGCTTGCTGGCACCTGCCTGTATAACATCAGCTGTGACTAGTTGCTGGATCAGTCAGCCCTGGTTTCCTTTATCCTCTAGGGTTTATTTTAACTCTACTTCTGCTCATGGATACTCACACTTTTTTCACTGGAGTACTCCTCTGACATTCAGCAGTCACTCAAATGTCTGGCACTGAGCACTGAGGCAGTCCTGGGCACTGCTGGGTATTTCCAGAGAGAGGAAAACAGCTTTATATCATTCTGGAGTTGTTAGGGAAAATGCTACCAAATTCAGGGAGCTTTGAAGAGCCTTTAACATTTCCCTTAACCTGAGGTTGCTATCCATGCATATTACACATTCTTTTTAATGGGTACAGTTTCATTGCATAATTAGAATTTAAAATAGCAAAACAGAAGCTGAAAGACTGGAGAGGAGAAATAAAAGAGAACTGAAAATCTTGGAAAACTTCCACTGACACAGGACTGACACAGGTTAAGATGAGATCTCCAGCAGCAGGGACGGATGGTGAGAGCAACACTGCCATCTCCTGTATACCCTTGGCAAGATCTGGTTTTCTACTGATTTATTTTACTTTGTGGAGCACAGCAAGGGCTGCAGCTCCATCTCAACTTTCCCAATTGCTGGATGCTCCGGTCTATCTCTCAAAAGGTAAGTAATCTAATTGGAGTCCAGACATGCTGAGAGAGAAAAACAAACAGCAAAAAGACAGCCAGAAAACAGGAGGAAGCTAAGGGTAGTCTGGTTGCAGTGTTATGGGAAACAAGGTTCATTTCTCAAATCCTTCTTCATAGGTTTGGACTTTTAGAGTGTTCAGTAATAAGAAGATAATAAGAGCGTCTGGTCTAGATGCCTGCCTATTGAAGTATGCTAAGGTTTTTTGTTTTACATTGGGCCTCACATCTTGTTATTAACTAAAGATGAGCTTCTAGAAAGGTGTTAGAGGCTGAAGTGAAAAATGAACAGATTGAGAAGCACTTGGTGGTTTGAGTTACGCTCATTCTTAGAAATGCCTGTGTACACTGCAGTTGGAGTATGTCCAGCTACAATTCACAGCTACTGCCTCCGTTGCTAAAGTCACAAGGTCCTTGTATTTTTGCCTCTGTGAGGTAAGTAACATTACAGCCATGCTCTCAGTCTACCTTTTACAAACTGAATATCCATTTTGGAGAAAAAGAAAAGCAAACAAAACAGACACCAAACAACTGATACAAATATTGCGGCAACCTCATTGCATACCTTCTGACATAATTTTCACCACACATTTTAAGGCTGATATTCTTCAAGAGGTACTTTCTGTCCCTTGTCATATATTCTGATCACAGTAAAGTAATTACTATGATAATATTTAAAATACTGACTTATGAATTTAGGAATTTCTGGAAGGAATGTTTCGGTTTGAGACTTCAAAAGGTGATTCTTTAGGCTTTGTTAAGATTCAGAAGCATATTCTGAAAATACTGTTTGAGTCTTAAACAGCTGGAAATTATCTTTTAAAAATTAAACAATATTTTAAAACCCAGGACTATGGCAAATGACTGTAGAGCTTCCTGGAACACTTACCCTGAGGTAATCACTGCCTTTTCCAATAAGGGCAGAGCTCTTAATTTGGGAAATTCTTTGTTAGCTAGTGTTAAACTAATACCAAAGTGTTTCTTTTTACTTACAAATGAACCAACTATATCACCTGTCAGACTCCTCTAGCCTTAATTTGTACTCATATAATTAGACTAAGGCTGTATGCAAAAGGGAAAACTCACATGAAAGCTGTCCATTTACTTCTTCCAAATCTATATTGTTTAGGAGGCTTGAGGAATAAAAATTCAAAATACATTTCTCACTTAACTGAATTTCTACTCTTTAATTCTCAAATTCATATGAGTTTTAGCATCCTAACGATTCAATTCACACTGGTTTAAAACTTGATCTGTTACAGTTTTTTTCCTAAACTTTAATGATTAAATGGCAGGCACATTCTCCATTCTACATGTCACGAAGATGTGCCAAGCACTTTTTTTTTAGTGTCATCCAGTGAAAAAAAATCAAAAATATTTCCAGCATTTCAGATTCTTGAGTTTTGCCTCCAAAAAACAACCCAGTTGTAGATAGTTAATTCCTAAAGTAGCTATTCAAAACACACAAACAAAAAGCTCTGTAAGAAGCATAAAAGGCACAGGAGCAATATAAATTCCCACAGTGGACTTTCTAGGGAGTAAGAAGGCTAAATGACCTTGTTCTTTGTACTTTCTTTATCTGAATCCACATCTTCCATTCAAACATTTGCATCTCCTTTTTAATACATGGATTTTTTGTTCTGTCCCCTGGTTATAAAAGCAAGGCTACTCAAAATCCCAGGGTCCTGGCCAATTTTCTAATGGCTTTCATTTCTCTGGTCACAGTAACACGTTCACCAGTCTTGTACATGTTACACAAATTATTCCATGTTACAAACTTGCAAACATTTGTATAATTGGTCTGAGTTGATGACAAATTTTACTGTGACTCACCAGTCATCATTAATCTTATCACTCGCCATTTGCATCCATCCATCCATTGTTCCGGTAAAAGGTGAACAGGTTCAGTAACATATAGGGTATTTAATTATTTTTTAAGAAAGGGAAAACTCAGTAAAAATGTAAGCTGGTTTTTAATAAGCAAAATCAAATTGTTCTTTGAAGAGTTTGTTCTTTTCCCTCATGAAAAGAAGTTGTTAAGTTAAATAAGCCAAACAATATCATATATGGCATTGGAAAAATGAGGTTAGAAAGGGGGAATTGCTACTGACTGATGCTATGCACCAAAATTCTCTTTGTAAGACAGCTCTTGAACATAAAACTCTGATGTTTGTGCGGACAACTCATTCATTATTCAGTGGTACATCCATACCTCCCTGTAGTGCAGCTGAAAAGATGATGAAAGCAGATAGAGCTGCAGCTCAATTTCTTGTCAGGACAAAGAGTTGTTACTGAATCAAACTGTTCAGCTGGTGTTGCTTGTCACAATTCTTGGTAGTATTGCTCCAGTGGTTTTATTGATGGAGTTGGGTTACAAAGTCTGTATTTGTAGAGGAAGACTGCTGGTACTAAGGACTCCAAGTCACCACTGTAAATGTTGATTTGTTATTTGCTTTCTTTTTCTTTTTACCTTGCCTGTAGCTCTCCTCTGGTCATCAAGCGTCAATGCTTGTTTGTGCTGGTGTACACTGGTGTGCTTTTGTTTTTTGCTTTTTTTTTTGCTTTTTTTTTATTCTTCCAGGTTAGTTTCATTCATTAGGAACCTACCTGGCATATTCCCTGAACATATCATAGAGTAAACCAGACCACAACAAAAGGGAAAAATTGTGACAATTTCTTTAGGAGCACAGTCTGAACTAAATGTAGATGCATCCATTATTGGCTGAGAAATATCTGCTACAGAAGGAAAAAAAATTCCATTTTGTACTTATTAGAGCTGTTATTCAGGCAGCAGAAAATGAGAACCCTGGACTTTTTTGTAAGCTATCAAGCCAATCTGGCCAGCAATATCTATTCAGATTATTTTGCAACACCAACTTGACAAGTTGTAGGCAAGGGAGACCAGTACAGAATAAATATCAATGAATTTCTTGGCCTTATCCCCAGGCTGGTCTCCTTCTGAACTGGCTTTTTCCTTTTTCTCTAAGGTTCAGCAGATGTTTAGCAGAGCAGGACAGATGTGGGTATGTAAGAGAATTTCACTAGCAGTAGTTATAGTGATCAGTTCAATTTGCATTTGCTGTGTGATGCTTTATCAAAAGATGCATTAAATTTATGTGGCAGACTACAAAGCCAGCTATAAGTTCTGTTGTGTATCCTAACTGCTTTCAGTTTAACAGATAAGTATCATACTAATAAAACTGTATTGCAATGAAGTCAATAAACGTTTCCACAGATGATCTACGACCCTGGTGCAGAGTTTCATCACCTCCATCATGAAAAATTTCCATCTAGCCTAAATCTACTTTCCTTTAGTTTAAGACTATTACGCCCTTGACCTACCATTTCAGGCAATATTAAAAAATCTGTCTCTTATCTAACTTATAAACCCCTTCCAAGTGCTGTAAAGACATAATAAGGCCTTTCCAGAGCCTTCTCTTTTGCATGCTAAGCAATCCCTACTCACCATTTCCTCATAGGAGAGGTGTTCCATGCTTCTGATCACTTTTTAAAGTCACATAAAGAATGTTTGGATCACAAAACCATACAGAGACCAGGTCTAAGGGTGAGTACCTGCTTGACTGTTGCCTCTTTATGTTGCATAAAAACTCGGGTGCTGGACAAGAAGGAGTGTGCAAGTATTTATTACCCTCATACAAACACCCTTTTTCTGTCCGCTTCAAATATACAGCTAATTGATATTAGGCAAATACTTCTGTGTAGTTCATTCTCATTATGCAGAATATTTGCTTGACATTTGGCATGTCAAAGTGAATGGAAAAAAGTTTTCTAAGGTCTCTTTTGGTAGTTTTGCCAGAGGATATTCAATCAATGAAGAGAATCCTGTCTTTTGGCCACACATCTTATCTTTAGTCCTTTCCTTTTTTCTATTTTTTTTAAAATTAAGTCCCTGTTGTGCAAACCCTCATTTATGTAAAGAGAGTTTGTTGAAGCCAGTTAAAACTCATAAAATAAGCACCCAAAATCTTGCATTTAAGTATGGTGCTCTTTCTGTCCTCCTTACATTTTATGTGGCTTCTTCCTAAAGGTGCCTTACACTATCTTGCCTTTGAATGCTCAGTTTTATGAAGGGAAAAATAAAAGGTTAGATAATAATATGATAGGGTAAAGAAAGTAATTTCACTGCTGGAAAACTGATTTTCTCCTGAGCTTAATCTGTGATATTGAAGTTTCCAAAGTAACAAAAGAAAGTTATTAGGGAAATAAATAAAAGAGTATGAATGTTGCTCTCTATGAAAAAATTGAACCATTATTTTAATTAGATTAGGAAATTAATTGAACCAAGTTTCTCACAAGTCATGAGTGATTCTGGGATGGCAGAGAGAGATCAATAGGACAGGGAACAAGTTGGGAAGAAAAAAGGGGAAAAGCAAGTACATTCTCTAGCCAAAATCATTAAAAAATTGTAGATTCCCTGGTACCAAAATTTTGGAAGTATTGGCCAGCAGCCATAAGAACTTAATGTTTTTTTCTTGGAAGCTTCATTAGAGAATACTCACTTTGGAGTCCTATGTGCTGAAACACTCCTCAAAGTGAAACCTATAAAACAGGAGGAAATTAACAGAAAGTTATATGTTTGTAGCATTAGTGTCTTCCTCTGAGTGAGTCTTGGCTAGTTCTCTGCTGCTAAAAGAGAAATATAGTTGCCTTCAGGATGAGATTTATTTTGTCCTAAGGCTGATATGTTAATGAAATCAATGAATCTTGCATCAGAAGTGTCTTTCCCCCTACTGACCTTAAACTCATAGGTACCAATCATGGTTATAGTTATATCCTATTCATAGAATGTCAGGTCGCTCCTTATGTGTATGTCAATAACATGGTTGACTTCTTTAAAGAAAAGGTAAGGAGCAGCAGAAGAGTTGCCTTTTTCTCCTCAATGAGCAGATTTTTTCAAGGCTGGTATTCATTCTGAATTACAAGTTCAACTTTCCTTGTCTATTAATCTTAATTGCCTCACTTGGCTCCAAAGTGAAGTCTCACCTGTGACAAGCAGAAGGGAAAAATTGTATTTTTGATGGGTATGCTTTTTTCATGGTCCCAGGATGTGACTAGTTTCCATCACTGCGAGAACACACTTGATGTTTAAATATTTCCCCTGGACTCTTAGATTTTTTCCCGCAGAGCTGCAACCTAGGCAGTCAGTCCTCAGACTGAACTGAGTATATGATTCCTGATTACCCATCCTGTTAAGGCATTAGCAAACTCCCTGGCCTGGTAAAATGACCATTTTTATAGAAAATCCAGGCCACAGTTGGGTACTTGCGATAAGTGGCCCAGATTGCTGTCATCTGCCTTAGGAGATAAAACATGGGGACAAAGACTGTTCTATAACAGTTTACCCAGTGAGAAACAATGATCCAAGGCTATTTCTTATTTCAACATGAGCCTGGCTTTCCTTCCAGCCCTGGGAGTCTGTGGCACTGGCCTTGGTTTCCTCACTTTACTCTCAGCATGTTCTCACCTCCTTCTTACAGACGATCCCTGGAGTTTACTGACTTGCTGACTGCTTTACTTTTGAGCCTGTCTACAGAACAAGTCGAGGTTCCTGAACAAGTCGAGGTTCCTGAACTTCCAGGTTATGGTTACTTCAAAGAAACAGATTTCCCTGAATCATCAACCCCTTTATAAACTCCCAGTCTCTATCTGTATTTTTCATATTTTAATATCTTGAATGTTGTTCCCTTTCTGCTTTATTTTTGACCCACAAGAGAAAGATTCCACTTTAATTCAATCCAAAAGAACTTAAACTTTCTCCTTTCAGTTCCACAAGGATTTGCAAGTTTTTTGCCATCTTCATTTTTTTTTCAGCTAGAAAAATTCAAGCAAAGTGTGTGGTATAGGCAATGACATGCAACTTTGATGACACTTTGCAGAATCTCAGGCTCTGTGAAACTTATCTAGATAACAGTCTGTTACCAAAATTTGTCTAAGATTATAAACATTTTATTTTACTGAATTATAGCAAAATGCAAAAATCAGTGTTACTAATTTATTTTTCTGTATACATTTTTCGGTTTATGCTTTTGATTCCATGAGTTTTACATGAGGAATTTGCATCAGAGATGCAATTTTATAACCACAATTTTACAATTATTTACAACCAGAATTTTACAACCACATTTCATGCAATTCTTCCTGCTTTACATGCATTGGCAGTTTACTCATCAACTTCTAATTTATAACAAGTAATATTTCCCCCCTCCACTAATCTGGAAGACATTTTATTCTTTGGTGTGTAGCAGTTAGACTTGCAACATATGGAATGACAGCATTGAGACACATCTGTGCAGTGGAGATCACAATGAAAATTCTCAGGAAATGAGCTTTATATACTCTCTCCTCTCAGACTTACCACTCCCAGTCTCATCTATCAGCTTGGCTCTCTCCTGCAGCAGGAATTGTGTAGCAATTTTGATTCTTTGGTTAGGCTTGGACGCCTGTCTTTGTAAGAATGTTGCATCAGTCTGATCTTTTAAACCACAAGAGAGATGTACTTACAGGAAAGGATATAAATGCTCTTTGTCACCAGGATGTTACACATCATTAACACTGTTTAATCTTTTTCTTTGAAGCTTTGTATGGTACACAATCAATTTAGTCCATACATTCATAGTAACATTTGAGCACAATCGCCACAACAGGTAAAAAAACAGCTATGAAAAATGCAAATACTATGTTACCTAGGGAAAAAAAAACCTGCAAGAGAAAAAGAGGCAACTTATTTGTATCCAGTCAAAAAAGGCTTTGATGTCAAAAGTCTTTAATGTTAAAATATTTAGTATGGGCAACTAATTGTAAACCAGATTTCTGTTTGATGCAAACAAGTTCAGGATCTAGAAAGCTAACAGAAATTGGTGTGTTTGCAACAACAACTCTCAGCTAAAAGGTCTGGCAGCATTTTTCCTATAGAATCAGATATTTAGAAAGGAAAATCATGTTCTGTCCAGCCTGTATACCATAGCACCTTGACGAGCAATAATTAGCTTTGGGAATTATTTTATTCCAGAATAAAACAAACTACTATTATTCTGATTTGTGGCCAATATGAGAAACACTTAATGAAAGGCTTCAAGTTATAATGGATTTAATGCTTCCATTGGATACTTGTTTTAATTGCTAAGTACCTTCATTATTAAAAGCATATGTCTTATTTCTACTTTAAATCTTGGAAATAACACTGAGAGACACTGGTGGTTGCCAGGCACATGATAACTAAATAGACATGACATTTAACATAGTTTCACCTTGGTACATAATTTTGAACTTCTGAAGTCACCTCTTCCTGGTAGTTATTGCACCCCTGTACAAATTTTTCCCTAATGTAATCTCTAGAGCTTGATGTTTCAGTCAGAATCCTTAAAAATGCCTACTTTTGCTAAACCTTTTTGGTTTCTAGACTTTATTAGTTCTATCATCAAATGAGATCAAGCTGGGAATTATCTTTATATGCAAGGAAATTTCCATTGATGAGTTAAGGGAATAAAGACACTACTAATTGGTTATATAATATGAAAATATCTGGAAATGTACAAGAAGACTCAGGCTGTTAATTAAGATAAATTCTGAAAATAGTCACACAGACTATAATTTCCATATAGTCTTAAAAAGTAAGAAAATTGTCTTGGTAAAGGAGAAAAATATGATCATATATTCATCTAAGAATCTGCTTGTGCTCTGAGAGTTCCAAACCACCTGCTGGTGGCACGTGCATTTGGGTTTTCAGATTTCATCCTATCTTTAGTGTCATGTCTCTGTTTTCTACACAGATAGTGATGCTTGCTTCTAGGCTATAATTCAGAAAAGTTATTATAAACAATGATTACATTAAAACTTGAAAATTTGTTAAGAATCTACCATTCTCATGGCCTATATGAACTCATACTATGGATATCTGAGCCACTTACATTTTACTCATGAGTGGAAGGTACTCAGTGTCCTCAGACATTGTTAGCATCAATGATTTGTTATTTTAATGTGTTCAATAAACAAATGCTGAAACATAGGTAATATATCACAAAACAGGATCAGAAAAATCCACATGCTTGAGTCTAACCCACTACATTTTTCTTGGCTGTGTTGTTGGTCTCTCCATTGCTTTTTCTCACCTGTTCCTCTGTTTCTCTAGGAATAAGGCTTCTACTACCTTCCTTGGAAGTTTATTCCATTGACAAGCTGTTATAACTAGGATACATTTCAATGCCTATACAATTGCTAACTCTTCCCTGAAACTTGCACATCACCAATATTTTGTAATGACTATTGAGAAGACAAAGTTGTACAAATCCCATAGGGATTAGGCAGCTGCAGTACTAGACAGTGTAAGGGTAAGAATAAAACACCCCATGCATCCCTATTTAAACCTCAGATACTTCACTGTAGATCTCATACTATTAGCACGCTTAAAAAATGCCCACCAGCTACATGTATCCACTGTTCTAACTGTTAGGCATTTATGCAGCTATTTCATCTGACAGTAGTTCAGAAATTAGGCCTGACTGCATGCCTGGAGGACAGATAGAAAGGGTACTGCTTTTAATGTAGAGATGAGAAACAGAAAGCACTGGATTCAGTTTTATGCTGGTCATGGAATAATTTCACTAGCTAAGGGCGATATCAGTAGTCTACGAGGTTCCAGAGCTCACTGTCTCGCCTTATCTCCTCCAGGAAGAGAATGAGGGTGTAGATGCAGTGTCCATCTCCTTCTTTTCTATTCAAGTAGACAAGCTGAGGAATTCACTGGTTATTACAGGGAAAAATGAGTTTCCTGGAACACAGTTCTACCTCTGCTGAAAATGGATGACGGTACATCAGTGAATTTTTTTAAAGGTAAAACAATGATTTGTGTTCAGCTAAAAGCTGATGGAGAATCTTTGCCATCATGATATCTTTTCCGGTTTTTAAGTGTGTTCTTTCTCAGCCCTATCTTTTGGCTCCTGAAGGTGCAAAGCTACAGAGGATGGATAGATGAGTGATTGGTCTTATGCAGCCTATCTTGATGACTATATATATCCAAATGTTCAAAAGTATTTCAAAATGGCTATTCAGAGCACACGTTCTTGAAATTTGAAGGTATACTTCTTTGATATTTAGATCTTTAAATATCCAGAACTGAATTATAAATTAAATGGTTACTGTCTGTCCATCCACTTAAAAGAAAGGTCAAAATGAGTTGAGAAGCTGAATATTATATTTGTATCAGTATGTTATTTCTCCAAGCAAACTTCAAGGGAAAATAGATTTTATGAACTAAATTGCTAGACACTGATTTCAAGAAGTTCTTGGCTGAAAAATGAACTGAATTTAGATGAGGAGGCTGTGGTCCATGACTGAAAAGCTGTACAGTGAGCTTGTCTCCTATATTGAAAGTGCTTTGTGAGACAGCCTCTGGATAGTCCATGATGAACTGATTAAATTTATTCAGAAACAGGAAGAAGAAGCTGTAATTGTGTTTTTCCATAAAAAATTCTATTACTGGAAGGAATAGTATTCTCATATGTTGGCAATATAGGCAGATTCTTCAGACAAAATCTCAGTGAACTTCATGGCAACTTTGCTAAGTGATAGCTGAGAAGTGCAGTTGCATGCTGTCTCTCTGACAAAGATGTGCTTACAAAAAAAAAAGAGAAATGAGTCACTGTAGCAAATTCTTTTTTATCCCCTGAGGGTTCTCTAATGTGCAAGGATAAAACCACCATAGAAATCATTCTCTTCTTGACGCATCTGTGCATTCCCATCTGACTCACCCCTGATCATATGAGGAGAATGAATTGCATGATTGCTGGGCCAAGAACGTTTACTGGGGGACAATACAAATGAACTATTCACAGCCAGTAAGTCCCGTGATGTGCTTTGAAGTCTTCCTGGTTTTGTTGAAATTATTGACAAGTCCAATTTTGATGCTGGTGATGCAATGAAAGCCTCAGGCACTGTACATGAACCATGTCATATGAAAAGCAGGAAATCTGAGGAGTGACAGGTAGTTAAAGAAGGAAGTACATATTTTGAATTCAAAACCTAATGTCTTTTTCATTAAGCATTGTTTAAACTCATTTGTATTAATATCATTACATAGGTGAAAGATTGAAATGATTTTCTTTGATATCTGCTTCTGAATCATTGAGTCTAATCTGAGTCTGCTATGATAACCATTACACTTCACTGCCTACTGCCCAGAATTTCACTTTACTTGATATTTTGTATACCTAGAAGTAGCAACCAACTAGTTTTCACCTGCCTGACTTCCTGCTTGTAAATTCACCTGCTGTCCTTCGTTTTTGGCCTGCTCATAATTTCCTTCTGGGTCCACAGTAAAACAGGAGGAGAATTAAGACACAACATTTTGTAGTGAGATTTTGTGTGCAGTTCCCTTTCACTGGAGTTAGGGTGGTTGCCAGATGTAGCTGGCAGCAGTCCTGTGCAGACAGAGCTTGTGTGACTGGAAGGTGTGTCCATGGTTATTTTCCTCTATGACTGAAAGTGTGGTTTAGAAGAGAGGATTAAAACCCTCAGATACTGACTATGGGATCAAGCTGAATAAACAGTTTTGGTTGCTACTGAGGCAAACTAGTACATAAGATGCACATCCATGGGACACACAGATATATTACAAGACTACAGCGAACCCAGTTCCCTAGTGCCCTAATGACCAAGCTGGATACTCTCTTCAGTTTAACATTGTGTTCTGGGCAAGAAGACAGCATACCTGATAAGCAGAACCTTATGTTCAAAATTTGGGCTAAATTATTATCTGATCTTCACTGAGAAGTGAGAATTTGTGTGTGTGTGTGTTTGTGGGCATAGGTGTGTCCTACTGTAGAGTATCACAGCATCCATTCCTCAGGAGGAGTAGTAAGACAGGAATGGTTGATTTCTTCCCTCTGTATCTGCTTAAAGTTATTTTATATGTTTTTTAACACAATCTGCCTAACAGCTCTTTTCTTCCAGAATTGTAGATCCATATAGAACTTGTTTTTTGTAATGTTATTACTGAACCTACAAGCCTGTAATCACTCAAGGACCAGTAATTGTCCACTTTGTTCATATTTTTGATCCTAGATAGTTTCTTCAACATGGGAAGGATACCAGTTTGTACTATATTAATTGACACTGGCAGCTATACCACACAATTTTACAAATCATAAATCCATACAATTATTTGATTGGAAGATCCTTAGTGATCATATTTTTCTAACCTCCTCTGTCAGGGCAGTGACACCTTCCAGTAGATCAAGTTGCTCAGAGCTCCATCCAGCCTGGTCTTGAACACTTCCAGGGATGGGATATCCAAAAATTTCCCTGGAAATTACAATGTGTCTTGGTTTGTAAGACAGGTATCTGTCAAGGAAGGCAGGAACCTCTCTTGAAATGAAGAAAAAGAAAAATGTAAGCCTCTACCCTTTCCCTCAGAATTATTATATTTCGAAAACGTGGGGCTCTCAGGCAGAGATACGGGAATAGGAATAACAGTTCTTTACTAATATATGTAATAAGGTAAACCAACAACAATAACTACAGTATTAACAACAGAACAGNAGAAGAAGAAGGAGAAGGAGAAGGAGAAGAAGAAGAAGAAGAAGAAGAAGAAGAAGAAGAAGAAGAAGAAGAAGAAGAAAGAAGAAAGAAGAAAGAAGAAAGAAGAAGAAGAAAGAAGAAGAAGAAAGAAGAAAGAAGAAGAAAGAAGAAGAAGAAGAAGAAGCAGCTGCTCCATCTGGATGATGGCAAAAAACTCCTCTCCCAGTAGAAACAGCTCCGAGAGTGTCTGTCCTGCTCTCCCACCCAAGGACCTAAAAAGCCCCACTCCCCTCCCCCAGCTGCCCCCCAGGCCCAGCCAATTCTTTGTCTTTTTTAAGCACCAAAAATGTACCAACCATCAAGGTTTTTCTCTCAGCTAAATGGGGAAAAATTCCACTAGCTAAGAAAAAAACACAAAGAAAAAAAAGAAAGACACCTAACCCCCAACACAATGTCTCACCACCTTCCTGATGAAAAATTTCTTCCTAATATCTGATCAAAATCTGCATTGCACTTAGCCTTGTTGCACTTCAAGAAGTTTGCAGCAGTGCCATTGTCAAATTTGCTAAGGGTGCCCTCAATCTCACTGTCCATGTCACTAAGAGATGTCAAACAGTGACAGTCTGACTCCTATGGAGTCAAGGAAGACCCTACACTGTTAGGCCAAGAAAAAACTGTGACCTTTAACCAATAGTGGCAAATTTATATGTGTGTGGCTACATGGTCATAGCTACCAAAATAACACTATGAATCTGCACTTAGGCACCTGCATCCTTTTCCATCCAGGAAATTATCCCAACTACATGATCAGAGAAAGGATGAGAATTTGCCTTACTTTGAGACAGGCAATTCTGCATAGATTTGCAGGCCAGCTATAATGAGGAAGGCAACAATGTGCTAGGGAGAATACAGAAATATTTGGGTAAATGTGTTTTCTTTATAAATCTTACATAGACCTTAGTCTGTTAGTCTGATATCACCCTGTTTGCACTCATACAGATAGATGAAAAGTACTTGTCAAAATCAGGCAAAAATAGTAAAACAACAGCAGGAATACAGAGCACATTTTTAAACAAATAACCATAGAGGTGATTGATCCTAACAGTATTATTGACAGCTGAGAGAAAAAAAGCTTAGAGGGCAATAAATTGAAAAAACACAACTCTCAGTTTTTCCTCTGAGTCTTGTATTCCCTTCAGCATTATGAATCTGCTTTTGTTCAGAAGAAACAGCTTCTATTCTACATTTTCCTTGTCCACAAGATTCAGAAAGGGAATTTTGTGGATGCAAACCCATGATGACTGAAAAAGGTAATAAATGTTTTTGCTGAAGTTAGAAGCTAGTCAGGAGTGTCTGAACTCCGTGAGTTTTTGCATAAGGAGAATCAGGTGGATGAAGAGGTCCCTTACAAGCTGTGTCAGAAAAGATAGGTCTGGTTAATGGCTGAAATAAAGACTGTGAGAATGTGTCTCTCACTGTCTTCTCTGGAAATACCACCAAGATTGGTGGAAATACCACCAAGACCTTCATACAGTGTAATTCCCTTTTCTACTTATCTTGAAGACATATTTCTATTTAATTTAGTTTATGTTTACACTTATATAAATTTTTATTTAATAGTAACCACAATCAAAAATTCTGTTGAGTATCTGTGGTTGGAAAGGACCTGACTGAAAGCTGGGAGGATTTGTTTAGATAAATAAACATAATTCATAATTTTCTTGCACTACAGAGGTATAGCATCCCATTTTCAAACTGTCAGCATTTTTATTCTTGAATTGAAAGCCTGCTGAGCCAAGCAGAACTATCTTCAGTAATACTGTCATCTACATATTCAAGGACTAGTATAATGCTTCCTTAAGTGATTCTAATGAAGAATGAAGAGAATGAAAAGTCCACTTTAAGTGGAAGTAAATAGCATTTTATAAAGGATTTAAGACATTTACTTTCTATGGCAACAGGCATTGGAACAAAGTTTTGATTTAGGACACAAAAAACCTTGACAGTTAACTTGTTTAAATATTAATAATAATTTTGTATACTTTAGGAACAAATACATCATTTGAATTTGAAGATCTTAAAATGCTGCTATTCTGAAAGGAAAAAAGCAGCAGTGTTCTTCAAATAGAAAACAATTTACGTTTTCAGGACAACACAACAAACAGGTAGATGCATCAGGAGAAGGGAAATGTTGAACCTCCACGGTTCCACTACTCCCTACCCTTTTCAGAGCCAATATATGCCAAATGATTTGAAATTAGTACCATGAATAAGTATGAATACCTAAAAATCTTATTTTGATCTTCTGAAGACTTTGCTTAATCACCCTGAAAACAGAAGATAATTTGGGGTAAAACTTCTTTCCTTAGACTTTTCCATCATTGTGAAAATTAGGTTATTTCATCATTGGACATCCTTCAGTTCTTGTCTACTTATTGTACTGCTCCATCTGTCTTCAAAAGTTCATGTTCTGACAGCCAAAAATTGTCACATCTAATTTTCTTGATCTCTGAAAGACATTTTACTGCCTTCCATTAATCATGGATAAGCGCAGAGCCTACAAGTATTCATGGTAGTTAAAACAAATGAGTGCCCTTACCAGCCCTAGGTGCAATCCCACTGCAGTTGTAATAGGGTTAGAGACCTCTGCTCATAGAGCTATATGCTAATAGTGTGTGTGCCCTTTTCCTCCCGCATACACAGTCCAAAACTTTCAGGCAGGCAATTCCAAACCTGCGAGGCTGCACCAAATGATTTGAAACTGATATGATCAATATTAATTTATTTGTTTTTTGGTTTATGATATTTTCTTTGGCTGTGATTTCTAATTTTCATCTGTATTGACTTTTATGCTTCGTAAGACATTTATTTCTCCCTAAAAATCACATGGATTCAGGACATGGGACTTAAAAAAAAATAATTGTAATTTGCACTAAATTGTTAGAGTTGCTGGCACTGTGATCCAGGCAGGTTTTTATTTGTACATTATTATCTCCAGGTCTGTGACAGTGGTAAGCATATGCTAATGTGCTGTTGGAATTAGACGGAAAGAAGGCATACTGTTGATATTAGCCTCAAGCCTGTAGAAAGGAATAGGTTTATGCAAGACATTCTGTCAAGACATAGCTTATTAGAAGTGTGATTAGTATCAGCTGGCAACAGGAGAGTGGTAGTGTGAAAAATTATTTATTTATGCCACTAAATCTATTTACACCTATTTAGAAGTGTTACTGCAGGAAGAGTCTTAGAAACAGGCACAGGATTTATTACTGAGCCGTCAGCTTTCCTGGGAAGTAAATAAAAATATGTTTAAAATGGAAAAACACCTTCCAAACACAAATTGAAGAGGAAAAGTTAATGAGTGGCAATCACTTCATTTTCCCCTGTAAAGAAGCATTTGACTAAAAAATAGAGAGTCTCTCTCTTCGTATAGGAAGACAAAGGCTTCTAAATAAAATTTAGCATCTAAATATTATTTGTACAATTTTGTCTTCTTATGTTTTAATGTATTAAGCAAAATGAATATAATTAATTCTTTTGGATTAGGTTAATTTTTGTGATCAAAATATACAGCATTAATTTATTACAAATGAATATGCCTTTCTTTGTAGGATGCACATACTAACTAGCCCTTTTTTAATCTCTGTGTTTGTAAAAATAACATTTCTCTGAAAGATTTAAAACCTGAGATAAAAGGAAGTAAAGTCATGTTCAGGGTATTTAAGATTTTCTAGAGATAAGAACTCCTAAATTGGGTCACTGCCTGCAGATTCTTTTACTACGGAAATCAGTCACAGTTTTGCAAGAGCTTCTCACATCATTTATTGACTGAATATCACAGTCCTGGGAGATTTCGATTGAAGTGAAACTGCAACAGTCAGATATTTTAGGATTTGTTGGGCTTGCTTTTTTGGTTTTTTTTTCCCCTAGCTGTGGACTTCTTGCTTCTTTTGGACTGAGATCTTAATTATACTTTTGAGTAGAAAAGTAACTTCTCAACCTGATTTCAAAAATATATTCCCTGCTTTGTGGAAGATCAGATCCAGATGCCTTCTTAGGCTTTTCAATTGCCTTTAAGCTCTTCTAGCATTCCTGTCTGTGTAACTCAAGTGTCTGTCCTGTCTTTCCATATATAAGGAAGATGAAAGTTTTTTTTTCAGCGTTTTCTTTGTGATCTTTGAGGAACATGCAGTGTTCTGTGTAATCAACTAACTTGTTGTCTATAAAAGCCTGGTGCAGTATTCTTTGAATCTCAGACTACGTCCAGTAATAAAAGTAAATCCTGTACTATATCTAGAAGTTCTAAGCAGAGGGAGGCCCCATCATGTCAGATTTATCATAAAAAGTCCAAGTTCATCTTGTAAGAAATTACTATGGTTAGGTGTTCCATGGCTCATGCTATCTTTTCTGAATCCTTTCTGCTTCAAATATTACTTCCTAACCTAAGCAAAGCCATCAAGGGAATGTGGTTACAGTTAAATGCTGTACTCAGCAGCAGGCCTGTGTCTGAGGCCATGGCTTATTTCATATATGGGTATAGAGGAGCTCAACCAAAAGGTGCTGATGGAAATAAAACATTGCTTAGAAGCAGGAGTTTCAGTTCTAAAAATGAGTGTAAAGGCAGAATTAAAAAAAAATACAAATAAATCTAAAATTAAAAAATTAAAACATGCAGAGCATAGCCACATACAGAGCAAAGAACAAAAAAGCAGGAAATAAAAAATTCTGTTTAATGTTATTCATATTTCATAATAATAACAGAACAAACTGCAGAGAAATTTTGTGGAATTTTCATCTCTGATGGTGTTTCAAGGTTGACCAAACAAGGTCAATCCATGTCTGGGAGGCACATTCATCTACAAGCTCTACTTTCCAGCCTCAATGATTCTCCATTTCTGTGAAACAAGGATTGTTATTACTGATGGAATAAAGCTGAGTTTTACTGCTCTTTTACTGGTTTCAAAGGTCTAAAGGCATGGGTTGGGATGCCTGTAGATTACTCCAACTCCCACCTTCACAAGATCACAGCTACAGCACAGAGGGAGAACACCTTGACAGCCTTGTGGTAAATGAAGCAAGGAACTTGGCCTGACCTAATAGTTCATAAAGCAAGGAAATTTGTGCAGTGGCAGCAGTAAATCAGTGTGGAAATATGCATGTGCAGAGTTTCTGTTTGAAAGGCGGAGTCAAATAATGAAGGTGGCTTTTGTGACTCTGTAGGATGTTAATTTTTTCCCCTTAATCTGCTGATGTATCTGCTCTGATCTACCCTCCAGTATTTCTGCTTTTTGCTGTACTTATATTGCGTTAAGTTCTTTGGTGACATTTCCTTCCCAGAATTTATGGTGTCAGGCACTGTGGGGTGTGTACAGAACTGCTTTTGAAATTCTGTTTACTTCTTACACCAAATGCTGCATCTCATTTGATATGTTAATTTTAGAATCTAATGAAGTTTTAATTAAAATAATTTGAGTTAATAATCACAGTTCATGTTCCTCAAAAAGTAATGATAATTTAAAAGAGCGTGCTCTTACTAAATGCATGAACTTTTCTTAATATAACTACCAGTTATATTCTGGTTAATTAAACCAATGAGTATTAGAAATTGTTGTAAGGGAACTGAAAAAAGAGCGCTCATAATTTTGTTTCAGAGAGCGTGAAAGGACAATTTACCACTCTTCTTAAGCTCTTGAAGACTAATCAAGAATGAAGTCTGGTCTCTCTGAAGGTTTAAATAAGCTTGTGTCATGGCGACATAAAATGGATATTGATGACTGCCTCTGTGACCTTGATTCCGGAAAGTGAACATCTCAGTTACATTATAGATGAAGAGAAGGGTGCAGTAAATAACTGTTTTGATGAATTGGGATTTAAAAACATAATTACTTTACAAAATAAAATACTGACTCAGCTGATTCAGAGGAGTGTTTAATTGCAGGCCTGCTTGGTTTGGTTTTTTTAAGTTAGCTTTTAGAAAAATAAAAATCTCATTATTTTATGTCTTTCCTGTTAAAAAGAAAAGAGATGAAAATATGATCAGACAACAGTGTTTCAGCTAGAAAATGTCTTTCTTCCAAATGATGTTACGACTGCTGGATCTAGAGATCTGAGACCTTGATACATATTTTAGGATTAAAGAAGAAAATTTATCACGCAGACTGTGATCTTTATTATTAGCATCCTGCTGTCTGACCTAAAGAGAGAAGCAAGGAGAATGCTGATTGTGACAGACTTTCCCAGCTTAAATGTGCCATGACGTGCGGAATGCATTGTGTACAACCTGTATACGTACCTGTAACTTAAATTCCTTTCAGAAAGTATTGTGATAGACAGGTTTACTGGATTTTAGAAGTGAAAGCAGGAGCCAACAGGCTGGACTATTTCTATTGCATTTTTTTTTCATTTCGGATTCTGAGACTCTTCCTTCAAATATTTCCAAGTATGTAAAGCAGAAGATTATGATGAAATACATATATTATGAAATACATAATGAGTTCCATTTTGAAGCTATTGATCCCCCGCAAAATTAATATTAAGATATATATACCTTATGTCTTTGTCTAAGTCATCATGGAAATGTGGATATGGAACAGTACTGGAACTTAAAGCAACAATTAAAGTGATCATGTAAAGAAAAAGGACATATAAAAATAATATGTTCTTCTTTAATAAGATCCATTCAATGAACAAGGACTTCTGGACTACATTACCTACTAATAGAAACCTTCTGGCAACAGCTTAGAAACTCAGATGTAAGAAGAAGCTGATTTCATCTTTTAAGTAATAGCACTGAATTATTTAAACATAATTGCCTATCAGATGATTTGCAGAGTAGGTCTGATTTTTCTCCACAAGGCTGAATATTTTAAGATATTAATCATATCCCACTCAACATCCCTAGAAGCTGACTGCAATTTTCAGATACGTGGGGATTTTTGGGATTTATTGACTTATGCCCTCTTGAATCATGCATGCTTATTTCTACTGTGATTAATATAGGATGGCATACTTTGATAAGGATAGCAAATAGCTACGTCTGAACCTTATAAGCCCTACATGATTCTGGTTTGATGATGTGGGAATGTGACATCCCCCCATAAATTCTCTGCTCCCTGCCTTTGCTAAAACAGACTTTGTCTCCACTACATTTACTCCATTTGAGAATTCAGCCTGAGTTTCTGTTTTTCAGATTTAGATTCTTTACTCTTCCAAGATGTTAAATTATGCCCCTGTTATTGATGGCACATAAGTAGAGGGATTTAAACAGCAGGCCTCTTTGTGTCCAGTGGTCTCCACTACTCTGTGCTGTTGAGCTCAGACTGCACACAGGTCAGACAGGACCCCTGTGGATCTGTGAGGATCTTATTCAGTGGCTTATATTGTGTTGACAGTGATGTCAGAGGACGGTTGTAACTTCTGGCCACAGACACCTCTGAGTTCTCCTTACTCTGTGCCTGAGAGGCTCAGGATCAAGGTGTCCTGGCAGAAAATGCTCACTTCACCTCTTCTGCACATTGTCGGCTGCAGAGGTTGCATGAGAGATTTAGAGTTACCAGAATATTTCCCTCTCTGTTAATTTAGCACTTGGTAAGAATTCAGTTGCTCGGCTACTGAAGTAGTTGGTAGGGAGACAAGGGAGACTGAATAGTACTGACAAGTTACCAGTGTGCAGCTATTGGGTTTCTGGAGCCGTCCAACAGAGAGAGAAACTGAATTTTAGTGTTTGCACAGAAACCCTGGTGGAAACGTTATGATTTAGCTTCTCTTCTCAGTAACCCAGAATGGAGCTAAAGGAAACCTTATTTGAGTGAAATTCAAATGTTACAATGTTATTGGAGCCCTGTGATAATTCACATAAAACTTTTGTCTGCTTGTTAGTGGATTTTTAAAATTTAATTTGATTATTAAACATTGTTTTGAAATTAAAATCTGAAAAAAAAAGGAACTTATGGACCTGAAATTTGTCAGGAAAACTGCAAATGTAGAGATGAGGGATCTTTATCATTATAAAAAAGTGAATAAAATATAAAATTTCACCTGTAAATGTCACTCTCTTTTGTGTGGTAGATTTATTTATACCCATCCCTTCATTTTTGAGTTCCATAGACACATATGTCGGTGCAGGAAATTCAATATCAAGAGAAACTATTTAAGTCTGTTCTTGATTCTGCACATAATAAAAGTAGAAAAAAAATTATTTCATGATAATAAGATTACTGCATTGAAGGAGTTCTTTGTATGGCTGGATGTCCTGGTTTCAGGTGAAAACTGGAGTATTTATTTATTCTTCAAGGACAGTTCTTTAATAACAGATGTTTTAATTCTTGGAAGAAAAAATGCAGGTTTAAAATGTACTAGAAGGTCACACATAGAGAGTGTGACAGGTACCGAGAGAGTTATTCTAGTAGCTCTTTACTGTGATACATTAATTGTTTCGAAAGAATTCTGTGTCTCCTCATGAGCAAAACAACAAAAAAGGGACAGTTTGAGAGCAAAACTGTTAGCAAATTTCGAGAATTTGAAGAAAAATTTTGTTTTATCCAAACTAGAGAAATCCTCAAAATATTCAAAGCTTTAAATAGTCTCTGTAATGTTGCTGCTGCTGATAATAATAATATTAACAAAAATAGCAACAGTAATAACAGTGATTCAAATAGTATTTTTAGGAGCAGTATTAGGGACTATAGTTTCCAGTGGAAGGGAAAGCACCACAGGTATATCCTGACCATAGTAATCAGCTGGATACCCATATTGTCAGAGAAACAGCATGTTTGTTATCATACTTCAAGCTGTGGTTATCAAGATCTAGGCTGCCTGGCTGTGAAAGGCCTTTGTCAAGTGAGTCGCCGTGTCTTGCATTTGCTTTTTTCCCCTCCAAATTTCTTCCCATTCACTAATCTCATCCCCTCTGTAACCAACAGCTCATCCCTGTTTTATCTTTCCACACTTGCCCTGATTTTGATGCCTTTATTTTATCATTATGGCACCGCTGCCCTGGTCATTTCTAGCTTGGTTAGCAATTCCATAAGGTAGCACCTTATTTCCTACCCATATAATCTCTCGTTTCTACTATTTTCTGTGTTGCTATCTCATTAATGTAATCACAGCAGAGTTGACAACCTGCATACATGATATTACTGCTTCCCTGCCTGTAACATCATGAACTATATTAGTGTAGCACCTGATTAGAGGTGAACCTCTGCATCCATGCCCTAACAATTGCCGATGATCAAAACTGGATCACATAAAAAGGAAAACTATGTTGGTGTATAGCCAGTTGATTTCTTTGCAACTTCAAGTCCATATAGAGGCAGTGATTTGTCTACCATTACACAGTCCCAGTCATCAGGAAAAGCAGAAATGTTACTATGGAATAAGGGTATCCTAATTGCAGAAAGTTTCTCATGGCCTTTGCAGTGTAGAAACAGCTTCCACAGTCACTTCAGCCTAGATATGCACAAAGGTAGGCTTTATTTTTCTCTAGCCATTTCCTCTCCTTGAAAAAAGACTTGTCTTTTTTGTTTCCCCTTATTCTGTAGAAAACCTCGAGAATACATGTGATTCATTGGCTATTGCAAGTCCTTTCTAAGTACACTAATGTGGTGAATGCAAGAGGATATAGAGTTATTCATTAAGGACTTAGGGAGGTAGGTAGCCAAATGTATGCAAGATTCCAGAGATTTCTCTCATATGTGGAGAATCATAAATTCGACTTAGACTTGCACCTTTCTATAAAAGAAAAAAATATATCTTCTTGGACCTGTCTGATGACCTATCTCATCAGGTCCCATCTGATGAGGTTCTTTAACAATAATAGGGACAAGCTATGTGCAATAAAGGATAGGAAATATTCCAGAAAAATGGACCACTGCGAGACTTGGGAAAGGAGAAGCTGTTGGGTCCTCTCTGGAGGAGCTAGTAAAGGTATTGAACTACCCAAAATACTGCCTCAATTAAGCTACTGAGACTAATCCAGAACTCTGAGCAAGGAGAAAGTCACCTTTTAGGGAGATTTTGGCAGCTACCAGGAATGGGGAGATGCCAGATTATATATGGTAAACCTGACTGACTCCAAAAAAAAATAGAACTTTCCAGAAGACAATGAGGAGAAATCTTGAGGGTCAGGCAAAATCAGAGAAGAAAGTGGGGAAAATAGTGCCCTTGTTTTCCATAAAACCGATGGGTGTAATAATCTACCTGCAAAGAAATGAATTTGTTAGCACTTCTAGGCAAGAAAAAATTTTGAATTTGGTGGACAAAACTATTTTTATTTCCTAATCCACTGCAAAAATGTTGATTACTTGTTTGTTTGGCTTTTTTGTTTCTTTGTAAGGTTTCTGTTTTGTTTTTCTCTCATGGTGTCTTGAGATTTTTTTGTTGTGTTTTCCTTTCCTTTAGTGTTGTGGATTTTTTTTGTGGGGCTTTGATTTTGCTTTTTTTTCTGATACAAGCTTTTAGTTGATACCTCTTTTTTCTGTGGCATTTTACAAATAAATAAATGCTTCAAAGAATAAGGGCAGAAAAATGGAGACACATGCTTAGCCACTGAATAGAATTCAATAAATTGTTCCTTGGTTAATCACAACACTGATTTTTAACACTGTGCACCATCAACAAGAGAGAAAGTGTAAGCGAAAGAAGATTCCTAGGTATTCAAAATATCTAGCTGTAATCTCTCACACATGATATGGTAGTGGCATCTTGGAATGGAGACTTGTATTTATTAAGTAATCATTGATTGGAGACTGATAAAATATCATTACAATTTGTGCAAAGAATAACAAAAGAGAACAGTGATTTATTCAGCTGGGTTTAGAAATGCAGATTAAAAACAAAACCTATCAAAATAGGTGCCAGTAGGGGATGCAAAGACTTAAGAAGGTATTCAGAAGCCAGCCATATTTGTAAAACATTTTGATTAGTTTAGAGTAGCTTGAAACAACTCCACTAAATCCTTACAAATTTTGGGATGTTGATAGGGAATGCTGTACTCTAGTGCTTAATTGATCTGCTGCGGAATACAGGCCTAACTGAATGGTTAAAATGCCTGATAATTTATATTTGGTTCTTAGAACAAAAGATTATCAGTCTATTTTTTGTTGGTGGGTTTTTTCCCCTGGTATTGATTGACAGGAAACAACTAAAATTCAGTTTATATTCTTGTGTTATAACATTTTTTCACTGGTGAACCTGATCCGAACTGTGTCCCAAAGGAGATAACGTGAATTAGTAATGATTTCCAATCACTGCGTGTGTGGACGTTAAAAATGAAGCATTAGAATAAAGACTGATCAGATTATCAACCATGATTTGCAGTGTCTGCACAATCTTTACCCTTTCTGGAAGAAAACAATAAAACAAAACATTAAAAATCAGATTAATAAAGTTCACTTTTAAACAGATCTTTTTTCTTCTGTCCTTTTAAAGCTGTTATGGTGTAGTGAGTAGTCCAGTTCAGCTGTTGCAGTGATGTTTTTTGGATTTGGAACAAGAACAGTGTAAGATCTTTAAACAATAGCAAGCAGAAATTTACCATTTCTTGCCTTTTCTCCGTCCAGTTTAAGAACTATTGTATTACTGGCTACACGGCAACGTTTTTTAATCAGGAACAAGGTCCCCTCCATCAGCTTCAAGATGTTGGTAATATTTATCACATTTAGGTTTCTTATGTTCATTATATAATGAACTTCTCACAAATTAGTGAGATTTGTAAACTACCAAATGGTCTAACCCTTGTGGCGTCAGCTGGAACACTTCCCTCCCAAGTATCCCCAGAAGATCTCTTCACTGTTAAAGTCAGTCAGAATCCCCTTATATTCCACACATCTTTAGCAAGAGAAGAATAGTCATGTGTTGTAGGGTGTTCAGATGGCCCAAAAACTGGAATCAATTATCTTCCTATCCACAATATTTTTCCACCCATTACTGACCATTTTTGGTCTTTTCCAGTGGCACGGAGGTTTGTCCTTTGAGGTCTCAAGACCTTCATTCAGCCCAGAAGCTGAAAAGGGATCATGAATGGCCCCCATGAGCTTAGGGACAGGGTGTTCTCTGATCTTATCATTTATGAAACATGAAAGGGAGTCAGTATTTGTAAGAGTGTTTATCCACAAAGTTGCTTTGTTGCTATGTAGAACATTTTTGTAAGCACTTTAACACTGGTGGACACTTATTTGTAAAGGGGAAAAGAAGATTTCTTCAGGTTTTATAGATGAAATCTTTAGGAATAAACATCATGAGACTCAATCTAGGAAACTATGTACCAGGATAAACATGCTGTTAGATGAAAGCAAAAGGAAATAGTACCTACACTGATAGGACACATTATTGGGGAATTTGCTTCTTTTTCTAAAAAATCATACAGTTGACTTATTCACAAAATTAGAACAAAATCCCCTGTGCCCACCAATCATTTATTAAAAAGAGATTTTCAGTGACCCTAAAAAGGGTCATTGTGCTGTATAATCAATACTAAAAATAAAACTATTTACAAGAATAAAAATATATTAATTTTCAAATTACTATCTTCAAATGTCTATCAAAGACCAGGATTTTATTCTCAATTGAAATATTGGTTCATCCCCTTTAGTCAAACCACCATAGCTTGCTTCTGTTTCCAAAATAAAGAACAATTCAGTGTTGACTTGAAGCCTCAAGCTCTTGGCCTTTCTCAGTTGTTACTAATGCATTTATAGACAGATGAATTAACACAGGCTTCAGGCCATGGACACTGATTACCATAAGCAGCAGTCAATTGATTTTTTTTATCTTGGCATTTCAAATCTCATGCCAATGTGCTCTAGATTTATTTTTCATCAAATATTTAAACTGCAAAAGAGATTGTTTATAGCTGAGCAGTTTTGAATGGTCTGCGTGGTGAACAGACAGCTCTCAATAGTCTTTGAGGTGTTAGTAATTTGCATAATTTTGCTCCAAAGTTATTATTACTAAGGACCTAAAATCAGTCATGTCAGTCTTCCCTNGCCTCAAAATGTTTTTCTCAAAAACCTCATTCCTGGGGTTAAGACTAGTGAACACTTTGGGCATAAGAAGACATCATCAAACCCTTTAATTTTCTAAGTCTGTCGCTGGGTTTTGCAACTGCCCTATCTTGACATTGTTAGCTCTTATGGATGACCATCAAATCCTTTCTCCAGCCAAAGGACAAAAGGATTGGTTGTAGCCATTGAGAAGACTATAAAATTTACTTAAAACTATTTCCTTATCCTCTTGCCTTCCAGGACCTATGAGAGATGGGTTCTCAATTTTAAATATTTAAAAATAATTTTTCACTTTTTGCCAATACATCACATGAAAATTTTCTTGCCATTTGCTACTTTCCCTTGAGGCCTGTATTACAGCAGATTTTTCTCAGAAAAAATATAGATATTAGAGACATTGATGTTTAATTTTTTTTCAAACACTGAATGTCATCACTACATACTTGTATTTATTGCTCATATTGGAAAGCTCACAGATGAATGACTTTAAAACTGTGTTAAGCTGACATTTATCTGAAAGGCAGAACAACAGAAGTGTTAACTAAAACAAAATTTAACCAGCTTACTTCAACAACTTTACACTGAAATATTTGCTTCTTTCAAATACCTTTAAAGAAACAGATATGAAAGCTGTCTGGGCTTTTGCATTAACTGTTTATCTCATATTTTACCTCTTCTATCTGGAAACATGTTCTACCAAACTTTTTCAATATATGTCTTTCTCTCAGTTTACATTCTTGGATTTGGTATTTGCTCAACTGGCTTGCAGAAATTATTCTTCATTTTGCAATACTGTATATTAGAAAGTATAAGGCAAAATTACTGATGTTTACATGGTTTTCAACTGTAAAATTCTTCTTTGTATTGAATCAACTGCCTTTGCTGCTGCTACTTTGCAGGGCCTGGAACTGACTGCTGATGATGGATAGTGGTTGTAACCTTGCAGCTGAGAACAACAGATGATTGTGGGGAAATCATGAAGGTTGTTTCACACCAGGCTCCAATCCCTATCCTGCTGTTAGAAGCACTGATGCTGCAAGAAAAGAACTCCATGCTGATGATATAGAGTATTATGGGTTTTGTGACTGGTAGCACATCTGCCAAACATTTCATAGCTTCTTGCTTTTTATCCAAGCATTTTAAACAGCTTAGTTGCATATTTAGCTTGCAGATAATGCTAAACATTTTTTAGATTTAGTAGAGTAAAATTAGTGTCTTTGGAGCCATATTCTGTGAGAACGGCTTTGATAAATGTCTTTTTTTGAGAAATGTTCTTAAGGATAAAATCAGGGCTATTTTTCCTGACACCACATCCCTGCCTGTGTGTATCACCCCTTCCTGGGACCCATGCAGCAAGAGAACCTCTATTGTGTAAACAGTTGGTCTGAGAGGTCTCACAGAATGTCACCAGGGAGATCCCATGGCTCGTGTCTCTGGTTCCATTTTTGTCTCTCACTTATTCACCATGTCCTCTAGAACGAACAAGTT